>PVIU01008645.1:0-81792 GCA_004026605.1 Ondatra zibethicus | reverse complement strand
TGCAGGTGAAGAGCAGAAGGTGGGAGAAGATGAGTTAGGAAGTTAGGACCGTGAGGGGCTGGTCCACCTACTGAGACAGTGTGCCTGAACTAATGGGAGCACACCAATCCACCTGGCCTGGGACTGAATGAGCATATGATCAAACCAGACTCTCTGAATGTGGCGGCGAAAGTTGGCAGATGGAGAACCCACAAACAAATGACACCAGGACCTATCTCTTCTGCATGTATTAATTTTTGAGAACCGAGTCTTTTTGAATGCACTCCTTCCTAGGCCAGGAGGGATGGGGGTGGGCCTTGGACTTCCAACAGGGCAGGGCACCATGCCCTCTTTCAAGGAAGAAGGGGGAGGGAGGAGGGGTGGGGGGTAGTGGGAGGGGACCGGGAGAAGGCGAAAAAAGGAAAAAAATTTTTTTTATCTTTAATTATGTTCTTGAATGGAAAAAATAAAACAAAACAATGTATGGAAAAAAAAAATTTCTAAGTCCCAGAAGCACTGTTGTAAGCATCTGTTATTAAGAAAATACTGTGAAAATAGTGGTGTATTGGGCTGGGGATTTGCAGAGTCATTATGGAGTAATCTGATGTGAGAACAGGCACGGAACAATCTTAGCCAGAAAGAGACCAGAGCAGTTCATGCACATGAGCTCAAGTATGGAAAATCTAAAATATATAAAAGCAAAGTTTTAACTTCTAAGTAATCAAGTTTTTCTATTTCTTCATTCAGATTTTTCTGTAAAAACGAGCTATTTTCAAAATGAAATGACTTATCCTACCTCTAAAGTTAAGACTGACAAGTTATATATTATATTAAGAATATGTACATTCTAATGAAAATATCACAGCTTTGTTTAAATATAAGATAGTAGTGGGTTTTTGTTATTCGTGTTACAGTAGTGGTATGTACAAATTGTAACCTCATTTAATAACTCACTTTTAAAGATGTAGTTTTCTTAGTTTTAACCAACAGAGGCATTTCCAGTTTTAGGAACAACCGAATTATAAAATTTAACTGGAATTTGAATTCTAAATTATAATGGCTATCTTATTTTGAGCTAAGGTTTCACTATGTGACTCCGTCTATCTGAAGCTTGCTATGTAAATTCGGCTAGCCTTGAAATCACAAAGATCCTCCTGACTCTGCCTTCTGAGGGCTGACCTGCATCTCTGGCTAATAAAGGTATTTTATAAAGTACATATTTTAGCAGTAAAACATTTAATTATGAAAGCAGTTTTCTTTTTTTTGAAGGACATTTTATTATGTATTATGTATACAGTATTCTGCCTGCATGTATGCTTGCATGTCAGATCCTACTATAGATGGTTATGAGCCACCTTGTTGTTGCTCAGGACTTCTATGAAGAGCAGTCAGTGCTCTTAACCTCTGAACCATCTCCCCAGCCCCCAAATAGTTTTCAAATAAAGCTAACCACCCGAGAGAAGCAGCAGCCTGAAGCCATGTGCTTCCTAAATGAGAGAAAACACTGAGAACTTTTTTAAATAAGAAAGAGCTGGATATAAAATAACAAAACAAAAACATAAAAAATGAATAATATAACCACCCATAAGAGGAAACTTCAGTATTATTAACTTACCTGAAAAAAATTAAATTAGGAAATTATTTTTGAAAATATACTTTTAGTTTATGTGTCAGGGTGTTTTGCCTGCATGTATGTTTGTGCTGCATGTGTGGTCAGTGCCCCCAGTGGCCAGAAGGGTGCTTTGAATCCCCTGGAACTGGAGTTAGAGGTGGTTGTGAACTTCCATTGAGGTGCTGGGGGCTAGAACCTGGGGTCCTCTGGAGGAGCAGCGAGTGTTCTTAACCACTGAGACATATCTCTGGCCCCTGGAAGTCTTAATCTAAGAATATTCAGTAACACAAGAAACCCAATAAAAGTATGCTGACAGCAATGCTCATAGTAAATACGTGAGATGTTAGTTTCTAGTCCTCATTTGGTTTGGCTTCTCCTGACTCCAAAGTCATGCTGTAGTATATCACTGTTAAGTCTGCACATCTTCCTCTCTTCCAGGCCTTAGATTTTTATACTTCCCACCAGTTTTCTGGAGTTCCACTTCCTGGTCCTTTTACGATCTAGTTCAGACTTTTTTCCTCATCTATCTGAGAACAGAAGCAACCATACAGGTTTGCTCCTCCCTCCTGGCCCCTCCCAGCAACCCAGGGATGGCACCACCCACCATGGGCTGGGCTCTCCCCCATTGATCACTAAATGAGAAAGTGCCTTATATCTGGATCTTATTGAGGCATTTTCTCAACTGAGGCTCTTTCCTCTGATGACTCTAATTTATGTCAAGTTGTCACACAAAATCAGCCAGTACATTACTCTAACAACCCAAACTGATAAATAAATTTTAAATAAAAGATATTTATACAGAAAATGCCATAGCCTTATAAGTAAATTTGTATATTGTTTCTATTTTTTAAAATATTAAAGTCAGAAATATATAAGAAGGATGTTAAGACCAAGAAAGTTTTTTTTTAAAAAATAGAATAAAGAGTGAAAAGTTTACATAGATGTGTGTTAGATAGTCATTTTAGGCCATAATGGACCTAATATATATTGAATTGTGATATCACAATCTTCTCAACAAGTGTGAGCACATACTGTCTTGGTTACTTTTCTATGACATACTTCCTTCAACAAGGCCACACCTCCTAATTCTTCCCAAAAATGTTCTATCAACTGGGGACAGATTTTTTTGACGTAGGCATTTAGTACTATATTGTTTATTTGCATTTCAATGAGTTTATGCACTTTCTGTAATTTTTTGTTACTTTTGATATATAGCTTTATTCGATTGTGGTCAAATAGAACAGAGAATGTCATTTCAATTCTCTTAACATGTGGACAGTCAATTTAGAAGAAAACTCCATAGGAGGCTTCTGAAAAGTATGTGCACTCTTTTTTGTTTAGGTGAAATGTTCTGTAAATGTCTGCTAGGCACATTTGACTTGTGATGCCATTTAACTCCAATGTACCCCCCCCCACACATCCAGATGATATGTCTACTGGTGAGAGTGACATATTGTAAGTCACTCACTGTCACTGTGTTGAGGTCAGTCTGTGATTTTACATCTAGTTGTATTTATTAAATTGGGTGCAGCTGTATTTAGCATGCATATGTTCAGAACTGTAATACTTTGTTTTTTAGCATATTGTTCTTTTAATGAGTATAAAGTGACCTTTTTTTAAAAATCTCTTTTGGCTTGCTGTGGTGTGCAGTCTATTTTGCCAGATGTTAAAATAGGTATGACTATTTGCTTCTCTGGTTCTGTGTATCTGGACTACCTTACATATTTTACCTTAAGGTGCTCTCATTGACAGTGAGGTGTATTTGTTTCTGGAGGCAGCAAAATGATGACTCCTGCTCTCTGATTCTATTTGCTGATGTGTATCTTTTTATTGGGAAGTTGAAACTGATAATATTCAGCCATTGCTAAAAGATATGTAGTAATTCCTGTCCTTGTATTGTAGTGCTTTCCAAAATTTCTTTGATTAACTGTCCTGGTATTATTTAGTTATTCCCTCTGTCCTCTTTAGTGTGTTTACCCTTCTCAGTGTTTCTTTCAGTGTCCTTTGTAGAGCTGTTTTAGCGATCGTGAATTCTTTTAATCAGTTTTTATTATAAAATGTATGTTTGAGGTAATTTTCCATTGTGCGGTTAGTATTGAGAGCTGTAGGCTCTATCTCTCTTTTTCTTCTGAGAGAAGTGGTTCTCAACCTGTGAGTTGCAGCCCCTTGGTTGGTCTAACGACCCTTTCACAGGGATTGCCTAAGACCATTGGAAAACACAGATTTTACATTATGGTTCATAATAGTGGTAAAATTATCATTATGAAGCGGCAACTAAAATAATTTTACAGTCAGGGTGGTCATCACAACATGAGGAAGCAGCATGAGGAAGGTTGAGAACCACTGCTTAGAGGGAAGACTTGGTGAGTAGGTGGTCCTAAGGAGGGAAGGCCATGCTCCCTCAATTGGCACAGGAAGCTGTGTGGGTTGGGCTCCTGGAGAAAAATTCCTGGGCAGAATAGATGGGGCTGGTGCAACAGTCTGGGCACATAGAGGGAGGTTTCCATTTGGCTTAGGAAGACCTAAGCAGGGGAAGCTGGAGGTCTCACATTTGGTGTAGGAGGTTTTCAGGTATTGTAGGTGGACATACGCAGGGGATTGTGGGCTGCTTCACTTAAAGCAGGAGATTATTTCACAAAATAAATATCAATGGACTTAAAAGATCTGCCTGACCCTTATATAACAATGGTGGATGACTTTGATATACCAGCCTCATCTCTAGATAGGTCTTCTAAACTAAAAATCAACAAAGAAACTTGTTTGTTTGTTGAGCAAACTGATTTAGCAGGGATCTACAGAATAGTCCATTTATCAGAAACAGAGTTTTCTCGCAGCCCATGAAACCTTCCTTAAAATAGATAACATTCTAGGTCACAAATCAAGATTTACCAAACAAAAAAGAATCAAAATAATCCCTTGCATCTTACTAGGTTGTAGTACAATAAACTAGAAACAAATAGAAAAAAAAATTACAGAAAGTACATAAATTCATTGAGATTGAGCAATACTTGAAGTACTACGAGTTGCTGAACAAATCGGGGATGAAATTAAAAATTCCTTAAATCAGGTGACTGAGGGTGCTCTGGGGCTAAAGGCGCTTGACCTCAACCTTGACACCCTGAGTTCACTTCCTGGGACCCACATGGTGGAAGGAGAGAAACAGTTCCCACAGATCTGTCCTCTGATCTCCACATGTATGCTATGGCATGCCCCGGCATACAAATACATGAATAAATAAAATTTCAGAAACATTAACTATGGGGTGGAGAGATGGCCTTGTGAGGAAAATGCCCACTGGACAAACACGAGGGCATGAGCTTGCAAGCACCCTCTGCAAAAGGTGGACATGAAGAACACATCTGCATCCCATTGCTTGGGGGTCAGGGTGAGAGAGACAGGTAAATCCTTGGAGCTTTCAGGCCAGCCGACCCAGTCAGGAAAATTGTACTAAATTCAGTGAGAGACTCTGCTTAAAATTAAGATGGAGAATGATAGCGGAAGGCACCTGACCTTAAATTCTGGTCTTCACATACATACACACAGGTGCCTTCACACACATACGCAAACATGTATGCACATACACTACACTACACTACACACACACACACACACACACACACGATCTAGAAATAAACCTAACCAAGGATATTAAAGGCTTCTAAAATAAAAACTTTAAGGCACTAAAATAAGAACTTGTAGATACTAGAAGATAGAAAATCCTTTTATACCAATGGATAGGTTGAATTAATATTATGAAAATGGCAACATTGCCAAAAGTAATGTACAGATGTAATACAACCCCTATAAAAAATTCTCATGACATTCTTTCTACTGAAGAAAACAAATCCAAAATTCACAAGGAAAGACAAGATGAGGAATAGCCAAAGCAATCCCGAGCAGGAAGAACAATGTTGAATGCATAGTAATACCTGACCATGTAATTATACTACAGAGAAGTGTTTTTCAACCTTTGTGTTGTGATTCTTTTGGGGTTGTATATCGAATATCTTATATATCAGATATGCACACCACGATTCATAACAGTAGCAAAATTACAGTTATAAAGTAGCAATGAAACGATTTTATGGTTGGGGGTCACCATAACATGAGGGACTGTACTAAAGGACCGTAGCATTAGGAAGGCTGAGAATCACTGCCATAGAGTCATAGCGATAGATAGTATGATACTGGCAGAAAAGTAGACACACAGAAGAATGGAACGGATTAGAAGATCCCAAAATATGCTCTCATGTTACAGTCTCCTAAATTGTGATAAAGGTGCTTGGGATGATTAACTTTTTTTTTTTAATTTAAGGGATTTAAAATAACCATGGAAACAAATGTCTGGACCTGTCTGTGAGATTGGAAGCCTCACCCTAAATGTGGGTGGCACCATTACATGAACTGAATTGGAGGTCCTAGACTGAGTAGATTGAGAAAATGAGTTGATCACCAGTGTTCATATTTTTCTGTTTCTTAACTTAGGGTGCTTTATGACTCACTGGCTCATGCTCCTGCCGTGCCTTCCCTGCCAGGAGGAGTTGTGTCCTCTATCTCAAAGCCAAAACAAACCCTTGCTTCCTTGATTTGCTTTAATCAGGTATTTTGTCATAGTAACAAAAAAGTTAACTAATCCAGGTCCAAAAACATTCTTTGTGGAAAGCCTCTTCAAAATGATGTTGGGAAGACTGAATTTATACAGATAGACAGCCTCTTTAGCAAATTGTGCTGGTTGGTTTTTGTCAACCTGACACAAACTCAGACATATATGGGAAGAGAGAACCTGTGGGAGGAATGTCCTTGGGCTTACAGACAAGTGCTAGGGGAACCAGGAGTGTTAAACACACAGGGTTGCCTCTTCAAAGGGAGTGACGTCTAACCTGCTTTCTGCCCACAAGGCTGGTTCATAGCCTGGTGACCTCTGTGCTATCTGTAGGGCCAGACCACATCTGGCTTCCCCAGACCCTTATCAGGAGCTTATTTACCTTGAGCCTGTTTTCTCAGTTCATCTATAAAACCCATCTTTATGGAAGATGTCATTTGTACTTTATAGGAGTTTCGATGTAGTCATGTCTTAAGATTTGCTGTGCACACGGGGGTTAATTATCACCAGGAAGCTTTTCCCCCCAAATTGTGCTGTGCTTAAATATGTGTGAAATAAACTACCTGGTGTCAGACTCTTGACATTTGAACCAACTGTGGCTACTGAATTATGCTTCCTTCTTGCCTCTCATGGATTAACATTCTGCTGGCTGAGGTGTTTGCAGGACACCCCCCCCCCCAGTATCTCAACTGAGGAATTGCCTCCATCAGATTGCCCTGTATGTAAGTCTGTGGGGGGAATTTCTTGATTATTTATGGGCAAGGTTCCAGCCCATTGTGAGTGGTTCCACTCTTGTACCAGGTGGTCCTGGATTGTACAAGAGAGTAGTGTAAGCGAGTCATGAAGAACAAGCTTACTGGTTTGTTCTTCCACTTCAGTTCTAATTTTGACTCCTACCTTGAGTTCCTTTCCTGAATTCCTTTCAGGAGGGACTACAATTGTAAGATGAAATAAACATTTTTTTCTTCTAGTAATAGTGTTTATCATAGCAGCAGAAACCTAACCTAAAAATGATGCTGGGAATAATAAATGATATTTCACAGGGCAAGGATTAAACTGGAAACAGATCTCTCACTGTACATAAAAATAAATTCAAATTGGATAAAACAAAACAATAGCAAAACAAAACAAAACAAAAAACCCAAAAGCTTTGTGTCCTAGGTTTCTACCACTGTGAGGAGTCACCATGACCATGGCAACTCTTAAAAGGAAAACCTTTTACTGGGGCTGGCTTACAGTTCAGATGTTTAGTCCTTAACATCAGGGTGGGAAACATGGCAGCAGGCAGGTAGATCTGGTAACAGGTGGCTGAGAGTTCTACATTTGGATCAGCAGGCAACAGGAAGAAAGAATGACACGGGGCCTGGTTTGAGCATCCAAAACCCCAAATTCTATCCCAGGGACATGCCTCTTCTAATAACAACACACCTACTCCTAATAATGACACTCCCTATGGTGGCATTTGTCATTCAAACCACCACACTTTGTAAGACCAGAGACTTTGACACTGATAGAGGAAAACACAGGTAAAACACTCTAGGGTGTAGACACAGGCAGAGAGTCTCTAAGCAGGGTTATATAGCAGCACACAGAGTGAGCCCAAGAGTTGACAGATGGTATAGTCTATGAGACTATGATGTTTCTGCATAGAAAAGTGTATTAAAACCCAGAATACACAAAACCACAAAAATGAAACACTCCAAACCCCAACTCTTCCACCAAAAAAATGAGTCAATGAACTGAATAGGCAGTCTTCAAAAGAAGACATTCAGATGGCAAGTAATTACTTGACAAATTGTTCAATATCCTTAGTTACCAGGGAAGCCAGTTAGAACTGCATTGAGATGCTGGTTCACCACAGTCAGAATAGCTATCTCAGAAAGCGAATGACAATATATACTGGCCAGGATGTAGGAAAAGAGGAACCCTGAGCCACTGCTGATGGAAGTGCGAACTTATATAGCCACTGAGGAAACAGTAAGAAGATTTTTCTAAACACTGAAAATAGAACTATTGTATGACCCAGGTATAGCATTTTTGGGCATACTGTAGAAATACTTGTATATGCTCATTTATAGCTACAGAGGCAGGTAAAAGAACACACTGAGATGTCCATTAGCAGATGAATGGATTAATAAAATATAGTATGCAAAATGAATGAAATTTTATGCAGCCATAAAGAAAAATTAAATAATGTCATTTGCAGAAAGATGGGTACAATTGCATATCATTATATTAAGTGAATTAAGACAAATTCAGAAAAATGTTACATCCTTTCTCAGAGGCAAGAGCTAAATTTAAAAATATAGGTGTATACGAAAATAAATAAACTGCAGCCCAAACTTGAGAAGTCAAAGTTTTACTGATTTTTCAGTGCAAAGCTAAGAATTTAGAGATGAGAGTGAAGCTGGGTATTTCGGGGCAACTCAGGGCAGACCGTCTAAAATCTCAGTATAAAAATCTCATTCGGGACTAGGGGGATGGCTCAGAGAGGAAAAGTACCTACTTCCAAGCCTGGTAACCTGAGTTTGATTCCTAGGGCGTCACGTGGTGGATGTTGAGAATCAAATCCCATTATTGCTCTCCGCCGTCCCCCTGTGTACCGTGTCATGTGTGCTCACACACAAAATAAATAAACAAAATGCAGAGATACAAATCTCTATTATTGTCTGACTGTTGCACCCCATGGGCACAATGGGATGTCAAGGTAGAAAGTCAGCAAACAGAAGGGTAGGAAGGCTGATGGAGCTGTTGGCTGCGACTCACAGAGCTTGAAGTTTGAGTCAAGCTGCGCAGTGTTTGCTAGGACATGAAAACACAGTAATACGTATTGAGCATCCCTAACCTGAAGATACAAAATCTGAAATTATGTCCTTGTATAACCCCTAGCAAGTTTGGAGTTTTAGCTGGATGTGGTGATGCTTGCTTGTAACCTCAGCACTCAAGAAGCTGAAGAGAGAGAACCGTGACTTCAAGGCCACCTTATCTCAAAAGGCAAAACAATTATTTCTGGTCTGAAAGCATTTTGGATTAAGTTTGCTCATCAAGTTAAGTCCATGAAAATAATTTCCAATTCTCAAAGCCTACTAAAGTAGGTGCTAGGAAAAGTGCCTACTTTTGGACAAGGGACACAATTGATACACAGGAGAATAAAGGAGAAACCATAACAGTCAATGTTACCCACAGTGTTTGATTTCTAGCCCAAATTACCAAGGCTGTAATGACACAGAGTTGCGTACACCTAGGGGAAAAATCAGCCTAGAGAAGCTTGTAAATAGAGGCGGATGTTGGACTTATCAAAGATTTCAGACCACTGATTACAGTCAGGTTGTGCTTTGCTGTAAGCCTATCTCCTTGGGAAGCTGAGGTAGGAAGATCACAGGTTCAAGGCCTCTTTGTGGGTCCAGAGTATGAAAATGTTTCAGGGCAGTCTAGACAACTTAATAAGACCCTGTCATAAAATAAAAATTAAAAAAGAGGGCTGGGCATACAGATCAGTGGTACAGAATTTATCTAGTATTTGAAGGTCCCTGAGATTAATCTCCAGTACCACAAAGGACAACAAATCAATAAAACAAACAAACACCTCCCCAGAAATTACAAATGTTCAAAAATAAAGAAAAACATAATTTGAGCAAGTAGGCAATTAAAACTCTAGAGTTGGAAACATGATAGCAAAGGTTTAGAACAAAATATACATCTGAAAAATTTCAGGAAAATCGGTGCATGTAAAGATACTGCATTCAAAATTCTCTGAGGATCCACAGAAACACAGGAGACTAAGTACATACAGCTGGGAGAAGGAGAATTAACCTCTTCCAGGGAAGGACCTACTAATTGGTTGTCTAATGCAGGGTTGTCAGCTCTGATATCATATACACATCACCAACAAAAACAAACTCAAGAAGTTGTATATATATATGTATATTTACATACATACATACATATATCAAAAGAATAACAAAAGTTGAGAGTGGGGGCAAATGAGGAGTTTGAAAGAAGGTAATTTGGGGGGATGCAGGGAGGAAAAAGAGGGGAGAAGGGATGCAATTCTATTTGAATTAAAACATTTTTTTAATTAAAGAAAGTTGAACATAGTTTCAAAGACTTAGAAGATAACACTAAGCTTCCTTACATATGTGTATTTGGAATCCTATAAGAAAGGGAAGAACAAAGGATTGCTATGAAAATTTTTTGTCAATAAAGTTGTCAGTGAATCTGACAGCTTATTTGAAATGAATTACCTCAAATGCAAAATACAAAAAGCAAAGTAGCCCTAAGAAATAAAAGTAGATAGCCCAACACCAAGGAATTTTAATTTGTAATTAAAAGTCTTCAATAAAAATAAAATATATAGCTCTAGGAGAAAAAGTATTTAACAAAATAAAGGTTCATAATACTCCAAATTTTGCTAGAAAGCTTATAGACTCAATAAATTCAATGATTCCCAATAAAAACCAATACAAAGAAAGATACACTTAGGTGTACTACAGCCAAACTACTTAAAACCAGACTGTACAATATATACCGCAACCAATATTTCAAGGCAAACAGGAATAAAATTCAGGTCTAGAATTACGTAAAACCAAAGGTGGGATTTCGAAAAGGCAGTTAAAGGCAATAAATGTCTAGCTACACTAACCAGAAAAAAACAGACATTTTGAATACCAAGAATAAAAGAGTGGATGTTGCTGGAAATCCTGCGGATGATTAAGAATTATCACGAGGGGCTGGGAAGATGGAAGTACTGCTTTCCCAGAGGACCCGAGGTTGGTTCTCAGCACCCACGTCAGCTAGCGTCCTTTGGCTCACTCGGGCACCTGAGCACGCACACACACACACACACACACACACACACACACAGATACACATAGAAACACACACACTTAAAATGAAATAAAATATTAAAAGAAGATTTACCATGAACAGTTTTATTGAAGCAAATAAAACAACAATAAAATTAATTACTTCAAAGGCAGAGTCTGTAAATGTGACTAGCCTGATAAAACTGAATTTTAATGGAAGGCTTTTGGTGAATTCTATTCAATATGTTATGAGATCTCTAAGGTGTGAACACTTTCCAAGCCATGGCATGCAGCTAGCACTAACCTGATAGTGAGATCAGACAAATACATAAGGAAGGAAGTCTAGATCAATCACTTGCAGAAGCATAGACTGAAAAATCATCAATACGATATTAACAAGAAAAGTCCAGCTACTCATCCAGAAAACATACCATAATTAATTACTACGTATCTTGGAATTCAAGGTTGCTTCAGCATTGAAAAAACTCAATATATTATAAACAAAACAAAGGAGAAGGTACCTAATTATAAACTCTGGCAACACATAAAAATCTTGAAAACATTCTGTAGCATCAGAATGAAAATGCTCAGGAAAGCAGAAGGGAATCTCTTTAATACCAAAGTCTATATTAAAAACTACGTAGCTAACATCGTACTGTTAAAAACTGAAGTCTTCTGAAGACGGAGAGAAAAGGATAACTCTCACCATTTCCATTTAGCATCAAAGGGAAGTTCCTAGCTATTATAACCAAGCCATATATAAAAGAAATAGAGATGGGAAGGAAAGAAGAAAAATATCTTTCAATGACAGCACATGTATAAATTAATAAGGATTCTACAAGAAAAGCTACAGGACAAATCAACAAGATTTACCAGATTTTAGGACTGAAGATTAATGTAAAAACTGAGTTTACATCCATACCAGCAATGCAAAGAATTCCATTTATAGTAGCATAGAAAACTATGAAACAATAGTAAATTTTTTAAAAAAATTCATGAAACCGCATAGGGAATATTGTAACCTATTGTATAGAAGATGAGAGAAAATTGAGAATTTCAAATAGACATGTTAATGGATTAAAAGACTCAATACAAAGATATCAAATTTTTAAAAATTGATTTGTAGATAGTCATTGCTTTTTTCCCCCTCACACAGCCTTTGAATGTTGTTTAGTAGTGTTCCTTCTCCCTGGGCTTTCCAACTGCTGTGATTGTATGTATAGACCACCCCTTCCTTCCTCTTCTTCTCCTCCTCCACATGATGTCTCATGTCTGACAGCCCCACTGTGGACTCTTGGACATAAGCCATCCTCTTGCCCAGTCTCCTGAGTGAGTAGCTGTGACTAGCAGGAATATGCTATCACACCTGTCTGGCCTGTAGATTTGATGCAAACATAGCAGCCCAATTATTGAATAAATATACAAGCTAATTCTAAAAATCTCTATAAAAATATAATGGCCTGCAAAACTTGTTGGTTATGCAAGCATATTATCTTTTAAAATTGACCTCAGGATTACATTTGATACTGAGAATGTATATTAATATATATGCATATAATGTATAATGTATATAAAATCAAAAGAAAATATTGTTAGCAAAACTTTCCTCTAAATTCATATTTATTAAATTTTAGATTGTAAAGCAAAAAAAATTATAATGGCCTGAAAGGAAAACCCAAAGTTTTGAATATAAACTTGTAGTTCTAAAGTAAGAAATCAATATAGATTGTAAATCAAAATTTTGTTGGATATTCTAGGTCTCGTTCATTTCCAAATTTAAAGATGGGCATCCATTAAGGATTTAAAGCAACTAGGATTCACACAACATTTCTGGTAGAAAGAAAAAGTTGCAACAGTCTGGATATTTAAAATAAGATTTTATTTTTAGGTGTGTGTGTGTGTGTGTGTGTGTGTGTGTGTGTGTGTGTGTGTGGTGGTTGTGATATGACTGTAGGTACCTGCAGGTGCACGGAAGCATCAGACCTACAGCTGGAGTTACAGGCTGGTGTGAGTCACCTGATATTGCTGTTGGGAACTGAACTCGGGTCCTCTGGAAGAGCAGCAGGTGCCAGGCCATCTCTCCAACATGGATATGTCTTATATAGTTAAATGTACACTGATCCTTTGACTTGGAAATTCTCTTCTTGGTTATCAACTCAAAGGAAATGAAAACGTTTTCTAGTTGAGAACTATACTTTGATACTCATTGTAGACTAATATATAATGCCAAACCCGAAAGTATGTACCTGCATATAAGGAGAAAAAGGAAGTTTGAAACAAAATGTACTATGCACACAACAGCAGAGCTGACACACGTAGCACGGCCGAGTCTCAAGAATATTGTATTCAATGGAAGACGCCTTCCTTCCTTTCAAGATTCATTGATTTTTATTTATGTCTATGTGCCGGCCTGAGTTTATGTGCAGGTGCCTGTAGAGGCTGGCAGAGGGCATCAGATCCCCGGAATTTGAGCTACAAGTGGTTGAGCTAGTTGAAGTGGGTTCTAGGAACCAAACCTCTTCAGGAGTAGTAATTGCCTTTGCCGTCAATAATCTGCCCCTCCAGCCTCTCATCCTTTATTTCTTTCTTAATCTTGAACTAACATAACACTCCTGGCATACCCTCCCAAGGTCCTATATGGATTCATTATTGCTTTATAATAGCAGCTGTTTTTGTCTTTGAGCCAGGGTCTGACTATGCAGTACAGGTTGGCTTTGAACTGACAATGCTGCCTTGATCTTATCAGTGCATGTAGGCATGCACCATCTTGCTTGGCTTATACTTGCTACTGTTTACACCATTATTGACAATCATATGTAAACTATGTTTCTGCCTCTTAAGATTAGAAGCTCAGTGAAGTCAGGTTAATTTTTTTTCTCACGGTTCTGTTCATAGGGCCTCCAATATAGGATATTCTCAAGTACTTGCTGATAAACAAAATAAAAATTAATAATACGAAAATTCTAAATGTAATCTTATCCCATTGAATCTACCAATATGTTAAATAAAATATTTAAGTTCATCTTGTTTTAGGAGTTAATTCCTACCTTATCTTCCAATAGAATGATATGAACTGAAATAATATTTAACTCCAGTTCATCCAAAATTTAACAAATGAAACCATGAAAATTTAAATGAATATACAAATGTAGTTGTGCTTATATGTATGCAAAATCAACCTCAGAATTAGAAAAGATTTTCTATTCTGGGTTGGTGCTAACTGCAAAAGTCATAAAAGAAAAGACTAATATTTTGGGCTACATTAAAAAAATTAAATTTACATTACGACCAAAGTTAAGAGATGGTAAGTAATAAGCACATTTAAAATACAGTAAGAGATCACTTTAAGATTTATTGAAATCAGTAATATGCACAGGTTGAGATAGGGATAAAAAGTTATGAAATATAATTTAGGCAGAGTGTACAAATGGCAAGTATTTCAATCCAACAGTAATTAGAAACATAAATGTTAAAATATTCAATCAGGGTTAAAACATTTAAAAGTGTTTTTAAATCACATTTATTTATTATTATTAACTATTCTGTCATTTCTCATGTGGATGTATGTGCCAAGTGCAGCCTAAATTGGGGTTCTTTCTTTCCACCAGGAGGACTTGGGATTGAACTTGGTCTGTCAGGCTGGGGCCGGCTACTGAGCCATCTGTCCAGATTCTCCTTGCATTCCTAGAGGTCAATGTTTATAAAACCCCCCTAGCATGCACATTTCTTCTAGAAATCTACCCCAAGTAAACAATAACATTGCAGAAGTGAGTAAAACTTAAAGTGGTTTTCTTTATAGTAGTGGGAAACAGAGATTTTAACACACTCACATATGGACTTCAAACTCATACTTACATCTTCTGATGTATATGTACTTAAGAAAAAAACCTATGCATGTATGTAAAGACATAGCAGAAGCAGATTTCTAAGAACAGGGACTAAAATATTGTCTCTAAGAGAAATTAGCATTTTCCACAGTTTTATATTTTCCTCTGTTGAGTCTCTGGTGGAAAATAGAATTCCTTACCAAAGGAGTTCAAATATATCCCTCAATAGAATGGGCTCCTAGATTCTTTCCTTAGGTAAGCATTGCAGTTGTTTTAAGGATAATGGACACTGTGAGGTCTTGAGGTTTTATCAGATAGGATCTTAGATCAATGTCTCTTGAAGGGGATTCCACAGATCATCCTCATCAGGGTTGGTTCTCTGTAGGTGTGTCCATTTGTTTGGTCCTCACTTACCCACCATTAAATTAAAAACAAAGACAAAAACACTGGTTATGGAACTAGGACTGAACTTTTGAGTAACCTTCAGAGGAAGTTTTTTTCTTGTATGGGTATTTGGGAAACGCCATGACCTCCTCTAAGGAGCAAAGGGCACACAATGCAAAGCTACTCTTTCTGAGGGAAAAGACAGACCAGTTTTTACAGTAGTCTGCTACTGTGTTTTAGCAAGCTTACTGTGTTATCTACTGTGTGTGCACACACAATTAACTAACTTTACTTGTCAACTCTATCCTTTTATCTATTTGATGTCAATATTCCTTGGTGATAAATATTTTCTTGTAATACACGCATGCATTCTATGTTAATAGACTCCATGCCCATGGATTAATCAACCTGGACCAGAAAGAACTCAGAAGAAAACTGTGTGTGTATTGAACATGCATTATCATTCCCTAAAGAATGCCACACAAGAAGTATTTGCATAACAGTCACGCTCTCAAGATGATTTAAAGTGTATGCAATGGCATATATAGGTTATATGCAAATACTGAGCCACTATGTGTAACGGATGATCATCTGTGGATCTGGCATTTTTTAATGGTCTTGGAACGATCTCCCGTGGGTACAGAGGGAAGACTGCACTGAACATGGAAAGACTAGGATCTTATTGCTTAGCCTAGCAGTCACTTTTTTTAGGGTTCTTCAGCTAGAGTGCATTTAAGGAGCAATGTGTCATTTATTTAGAGATTTTTTTCCACACCCAAGGGTCTGTGAGGTATGTAGAACCACAATCTTTTCAGAGTGAATTATTTAAACAAGTCATTGTGTAGAACACAACAGAGAAAATGGAACATAGTTATTATCCCTCCCAGAACCAAATACCTTGCATCTTTAATGTCTGAAACTTCAGTCTGTCATGCAAAACAGCATCAGTTACATTACTCTCTCATAGATCCATGAGGGAAACTGAAGCCAATTGCCACAGTAACTGGCTCCAAAGCATCTTTTCTTATTCTTAAAGAGGCAGTGATTTCTTTCTCTGCAGTTTCTATTTGTTCTGAAACCACACCCCCACGCCTCCAACTTAGACTTACCGGCATGGTGATCTGGATGGGTTGCCGTTCTCCACTTTTTGTAGGAGCTACGCCTTCTGTATCATATATGCCCGTGTAGACAACTCTGTCACCCTCAGGTTCTTTACACTTCAGCTCCAGTGGGACAAGCACACCACCAATGGAAATGTTCCTGCAATGGACTTGAGTTGAGCATAGACGGTCGGAATCAGCTTAGGTATCCTGTTCTAGTCTGAACCAAAATCGTAGAGAGAAAACCCATAGGGTTTGGCTAAGGAAGACATGGTAGTAACCTTTGAAAATTCAGGAGGTTAGAGTTGTCCAACTAAGCAGTATTATGATCATTGATCAACTACTTCTGCTCTCTGGACTGACTTAAGAGCTCTTTTTCACTGAAATCATCTATGGAATTAAAATTCCGCTTATGTTCAGCCTGACTCCAGAGATCAGGATTTCACTAGTCTGGGATGTAATTTGGTATTGGTTAATCTAGGTGATGTTTATAGGCAGATGGTTTCAAAGACCTCTGACCTAACTCTCTAATGAGATCTATTATTTTTTTTGTTTTTTGTTCCGATAATCAAAGATTTTCCTTCGGGTTTACCAAACTCCATAAATTCTCCGTGGCATCATCCCTGCCGTCCTTTACATCATAATAACTGTTCTCAGTGCAAAGTCCAAGTATCAACTGACGAATTATCAGAATATAAACATTTAGGGTTCACCATGGAAACGTCAAATTTAAAATTCTGGCAAGCCCAAATTGACCAGTTCAACAAGCCCTTCAGGGAAATTGATACAAACTCAATTGGGAGTCACTGGATTAGGGCACTGAAGGGGTCCTTAATAAAACATAAAGGTTAGTAGAGAAATGTTTACCACCGTCAAATCTGCTTTGAGATTAACTCAAAATCTACGGAACTACCTGCAAAGGAAGGGAAAATAACGCTTGTACGTGAGGGCAAATGTCAGGGCAGGTGAGAAAGAAAAGCCTGGCTACAAGCGCAGAGACAACCGGGCAATGTGAGGACAATGGGTGCGGGGACCTGTGAGACGGAGGTTTGGGGGATGCTGATGGACTAAATGCATTGGGAATACCAGAAACCATCCAAGTGTGGCTACAGATCTTTGTGTCATGAAGCCTAAATAAAATAAGTTTACTGAGTTCAAACTAACTTAAAAGTCTGTGATGGATTCACAGGCCCTTTCTCCCTCAGCATATGTGAGGTGTGGTGAGTTTTGTTTTGTTCTTTCTCACAAACTAGACCTCATACAGTGTTTAGGTGAAAGGTACAGGACCCTGTGATGGCTAGTCTCAGTTGTCGCCTTGACAACACAATCTAGAACCACCTGGTAAGAGTCTCAATGAGGGAGTGTCTTGATGGCTTGGCCTGGGGTTATGTCTGTGCGGGATTTTCTTATTTAGTTTAATCCTGGTGGGAAGAGCCACCCTAAAAGTGGAGGGGATCATCTCATGGGCTGGGCTCTGGACTAGGAAAAAGAGGAAGCCGCTGAGCACGGGCATGCACACATCAGTCCACTGCTCCCTGTTCTTGACTCTGGATGTAATTATGACCAGCTTCTTCAAGTTCCAGCTGCCTTGACTTTGCCACATGATGGACAGCAACCTCGAATCCTGAGCCACGCAAAACCTTTCTTCCTGAAGTTGATTTTTGCCAGGGAATTTTATCCCAGCAACAGGAAAGGAATTTAAGACCCACGTGTGAATTATTCCCCATACGTCACTCCCCTGTTTTACACCGGTCTTGTGAAGGCGTTGTTAGCCATCACAGGTAACATCACCAAGCTGACCCAAAAATTCAGCCAGGAAGCAAAGAAAAGGCAGAACGCATGGAAAAACCATAAAGGTAGGCCCCAGCATAGGCGGGGCGCTCGAATTTGTGCCACTAACTCTGGAGGCGAGTAGTGGGGAGCGTCCCTCAGGGAACCCAATGACCATCTGTCCACTGAGGTTCTCATTCCTCAGCCCTCCCCCACCCCTTCAGTCTCCTCAGCAAGAGCAGAGGAGAGCCTAGGATCCAGGAGAGGAGGAATGGGATTGCAGTTGCTGAACCCCTCCATGTCTTTCTACCATCTGCCCCACCCTGTCTACCTGTGGTTCCCCGTTGTAGCTGGACAGAAGAGAAATTTACAAGGAAACGAAACAAAGCAAACACCAAAACATAACAAAAGCCCCAAATCCTGGCTTCTTGTTGCAGATTTAAAGGCACTCGCCGAGAAGGGTAGAAGGACGCTGGGATCAGGACTACAAGCTCAGGGCGGGAGAGTAGCTTGGGGACAGAGCGTTCACTCTTGCTTTCACCCAGATCCCGCTGAGCGCGGGAGAGACTAGGGGGACCAAGAGGAGGCTAGGGATGTCTGGGGCCTCTGTGCTCCTCCCATACCCGGGGTATTAACGCCCTGCTGCCCGGCGCGCCCCACACTCACTCGACCTGCAGTGTTGTGGGCTTAATCTTCACCTCCACCTTGTAGGAGGAGCCGGTGAGCAGCTTGATTGTGCGGTTCTGGCCGAAGCGCTGGCCGTCTACCTTGAAGAAAACAGGGCCATCATTGGGCTGGATGCGCAGCGCGATGGAAAGGCGCACGAGCCCGGGTAGGTCCCCCATAGCTGGCAGAGGGGCTGGCAGTCGTGGCCGTGGTGATGGATAGTGCGGGCTGGAGGGGGCTGTTGCCGTGCGATGGGCGGAGGGGACACGCAGGGAGGAAGAAGGAGCTGATGGATGCAGGCCACAGCTAGGAGCGGTCGCCTCCGTCCACCCCAGATTTTGAGCAGCTGTTGGTGAGGCTGTGGCCCTCCACCGCACTCAGCCACAGAGCCAGCTCCAGAGACAGCAGAGAGGCAGCTGGCTGCCCCATCCCCCGCTCCACGCGCTGGGCCCTGCACGCACGCGAGGGCTCGCGGTGACTGGACTGGCAGGCTGCCCCGCAAATCAGCACAGCTGGGGGCTAGAGAGTTAATCCTGTTTACGCACCACAATCCCCTTCTGCAGGGCTGACGTTTAGGCTCCTCCTAGAACAGCACCGGATGCTAGGAGGATGGGGCGGGCAGGCACTGGGCGAAGATTAACTATTACACCAAGGAGCGGAG
Source organism: Ondatra zibethicus (assembly GCA_004026605.1). Lineage (NCBI taxonomy): Eukaryota > Metazoa > Chordata > Mammalia > Rodentia > Cricetidae > Ondatra > Ondatra zibethicus. The sequence goes on along the minus strand of PVIU01008645.1, from coordinate 62,385 downwards.
ACCCCAGAGTCTAGGCACCAAGGGGTGGATTCCCTTTTTAGAGAGTCTGAGCTGCGGTTTGGTGAGAAGAGGCTGAGAGGGGAAATGGAGGCAAGTGACGGGAAAGGGAGTAGGAAACTGCTAGCTAGTGATTTAAATTTCAGGAAATGAGTGTATCCTGTCGAGAGCTTAGGGCAAATGACCCGGGAAGGCAGAGTTCCTTATCATGTGGCGTGGAAGCTACACTAGATTCGGTGCAGGTAGAAAGACAGATACGGGTTAGGGAAGAAAAGGGTGGGGGAGAGGCTGGACGAGTCCTATATGTTCATTTCCATTATACATATCTTGTCTCAAAAAAGACACCGTAATCAGTTACACATATTTATACGAATCTGTAAGAGTGAGCTAATCAGTTCTGTAAAAGGTAAGCTAGTAGGGCACTTAAGGTGTAGGTCGCGACACTGCCCAAGAGGAAGGACGAGCCACAAGACTACCGCAGAGCACTCCATACGACACTGAAGAGTTTGCACTTGCAAGTTAGATGTTATTCTGAAGTGCTTTCTCATAAACGTTGGTTGAGCGCTGAAGATTCCGAGCAGCAAAAGGAGACCAGGTGTATGGAACTGGCTTCGGATGGAGAAAAGGAGTTCCTCTTCAGCACCACACAGGTGGATAGTACCATAGCCGAATACCTGGGAAATGCAGGATCCAATTAGTGCACCCAATTGGGAAACATGGGCATGTTTGTAACTTTGTACTCACCTAGGTTTGACGTTTTACTTATAAATAATAAGCTATATATGTGTATATAAGTGATAGATTCATGATTTTGATGTATTGGTGTTTATTGTAGCTATGGTTGTAAAAATCAATCCATAGAGGGTGGTTGAAAAAAGACGCAACGACATTAACGAATGGTTGAATAAGTTTTCACATATATATGTATATAGACTACATATTTCTATAAACTATTTAAAAGATGTATCATAGGTTACATTGGTTAACACTTGCTAAAACTTAATTACAAGAATGGATGGGTGATAAGCAGTGGAAGCATGAGGGTGGGATTTGAAACACAAGGATAAAATTTTTCTCTGTTTTACTTATTACTGAATACTCAACATGCCCAAAACAATACCTGGCACATTTTACATGCCCCCAAAATGTTGTATGACTTGACTTATTGTTGTGCTGTAACCACGGTCATATGTAAATTCTTCCACACCTAAAAGTAACTAGATTCATAATGACTCACCTAGGATGAGGGCAAAGACATACAAATCCAACTGTAAACATTATATATATATATATATATATATAACTTTATTATTTATCCTGAAGCTCAGGAACCACTTTATTCATTCAAAAGAAACACCCCAGTGCAGACTAGCTATAATCCTGGCAGTTGTCTGGATGAGGAAGGTGGGGAAGAGAAAGGAAAGCTACGCTGTTCCAGTTAAGCTGCTGTGGAGGCCGGCCACATGGTGGGCAAGCAGCTATGTAGATGGGAAATCTCACCAATGAAAGACTCAAAAAGTTTCTTCATCAGCTTTCCCAACCTTCTTTGCATGTGGATGCTCTACTCTGGCAGCCTCCACCCACTGGAATTCTGGGAGGTGTAGTCTACATTCTTTACTGCCACGTTTTCCCTCTGAAGCAGTAACTCTAAACTCAGGCAATACGCTGGAATTGGGGACTCAATACAACCCATCTTCATCAAAAAATGTAGAGATTCTGTCCCAAAACTGTTCACCAGAAGGGATCTAAGTTTGGATGGCAATTCTTGTCCTCACTGCTGAATTTAGCCTATAGGTGGGGGCTGCTCATTTAGGAAGAGATAAGAAACCCGAGGTCTGATGCTCCTGGCCAGAGAAACAAGGACACTTCTGGAACTGCTGATTTGGGGATGTCTTTGTCCCAAGTAAGGTTAAATATTTTGTACCTCCCATTCTCATACCCAGCCCCCCACCAAGAGGTAACCCTAACTGCTATCTAGGGAATCGAGGCATCAATCTTTCTTTGGCTTCTTTAGAGCTGAGTGGGGCCATTGGGTGTGGCAGTTGAGATATTTCTTCCATGGGACTTTCTAGGGGACAAGGAAAGTATTTATTTATTTATTTATTTATTTATTTATTTTTAAAAGATTTTGTTTATTAAGTATACAGTGTTCTGCCAGAAGAGAACACCAGATCCCATTATAGATGGTTGTGAACCACCATGTGGTTGCTGGGAATTGAACTCAGGACCTCTGGAAGAGCAGCCAGTGCTCTTAACCTCTGAGCCATCTCTCCATCCCTAGGAAAGTATTGAGAAAGTTCCATTTGTATAACAGTCAAATGTTGTGAGGAAGACAAGCCCTTGACTAGTGTCTGGAAAGAGCCATGAGAGGGAGAATGAAGTCAAGAGTTATTACCATTGCAAGCCAGAGGCGGAGAACCAGGAGAAGCTAGAATAAAGAACAATTGAAGATATTTCCTGCCCGTTGAGGTTTAGATGAGTTGTCTCAAGAGCTCTTTCATGTCAAACTACCCCACCATAAACACTGTAACACTTTTGACTCATCTTGACATTGTCGTAATACTGAGTATTCTTCTTTTTAAGTGTTAAAATTAGGATTGGGTAAAAGATGATCTTTTTTTTACATTTTGAATTATTCAGTGAGCATGAATTTATAAAGAATCATCTAATGTTTACCATGCGTTGTAGCTGAAGGGGCAGAATGATCTGGGCTGGGCAATAAAGAGGAAGGAAATGACTTGAGGAGGATATAAACTTGTGTATGGTGTTAACAGTTTATATGCGATGTCTGCATTATTTCTGAGAAAGTGCTGAGTACTAACCAATAAAAATGTGCACATGAACTTCTAATAATGTTGATTCTTAGTTCTATAATTAAAAGTTGCATTTAATGATGCTAATTTTGTGAATGTTAAGTTTCTCTATAATATGAAAGTACGATTTCATGTATTTAAGTAGAATACAAGTTCCATAAAAATGATTGGCTATTGGGTGAAAAATTCTCTTGATCAACTGAGGACAAATTGTAATTAAAAAATATTGGGATATATTTTTGTGCATATACATAAACAGTACTCAGAAAACCATCGAGTGTTTCAGAGCTGTTAGTTTGATACCATGACTTTCGCATTGCCAAAATTTAATCCAGCATGTGGTGTTTTCCTTGTTTTTCAGCTGTCCACTTTCTTTCTTTCTTTTGGTGTCCAATTAAAATATTTAATAAATGTATCACAGGCAGGCAGTAGTGGCACATGCTGTTAATCCCAGCACTCAGGAGGCAGAGGCAGGTGGATCTCAGTGAGTCTGAGGCCAGCCTGGTCTACAAAGTGAGTTCCAGGACAGCCAGGGCTGTTATACAGAGAAACCCTATTTTGAAACAACAACAACAACAAGAAGAAATATATTACAGTATGACGTAAAATTTAGAATAGAGATTAGAAGACTTTTCCAAGTCTTAAACTGATATTTGAAAGGTAGTTCAGACATGACTAGAACAACACCACAGCAAGAATAATGTGAAGGCAAAGAATGAGCCAATTGCTCAAGTACCTGAGTCTAATAAGGCAAAAAATAAAAAGGCTGAGTGTACAGGTGCTGCAATTCATTATGTTAAGTACTTGTATATTCATTTTTCTCTTCACAAGGATGCTTACTTAAGAATTCAGAGTTAAGTAAAAATACATTCTTTATATGAATCCATTCCATTATCTACTACATCACTATTTAAAATACTTTTTTACCTTTCTCTTTATTTATCCTATACATCTTTTACATCATGTATCTTGATCCCATTCATTTTTCCACTCCTTTGCATCTGCCCTCCACCCTTTGCATGGCCCCCAAATAAATCAAAATTTAAGAGAAAAAAAAGGAGGGAGGGATTTAAAAATCTCATTATGGAAGCTGCAGTGTGATGCAGTGAGTCACACAGTGAACCCTTTTGTCCAATATCTTTACTTACAAGTGTGCGTTGCAAAGAGTCATTAGTTTGGTTCGAGGCCTCTGGTTTCTACTACACGGTGGATGCTGGGCCCTCACTGGGACTCTTTTTGATATCCTGTTGTTGCCTTGTGTTGTAGAGATCCTGCAGCTTTGGCTACGTGGGTCAGGTCCCTTTACAGACTCCAGCAGGTCATAGCTGGGGTGGATGTTGGGGCAGTCCAAGTCCTAACCCTAGTTCTGGGCCTGGCAGCTCTAGGGCTGGTCTGCCAGCCAGTTCTCCCCTGTCCTCACCACCACGGTGAGCTCTCCAGCACTGCCCGGGCTAATTTATCTCTTGCAGCAATGAGCGAGGGGTGGGATCGGTTTCACTGCTTTCATGATCTCAGGGCCAGCTCTGATGTGTTGCCCAGGTGAGGTACAGGGGCCACTCTCCTGAGTGCTGCAGCTGGTGAGGGGTAAGGACAGCACTCCTGCTCCTATGACCACAGGGCCAGCTCCTCTGCCTGTCTCAGGCATTGGCAGGCAGGGGGTGGGAGGGCATCTCTCCTCTGCCCACGCTACCACATGTCTGATGACACTTGTCCTCTGCTCACCTCCAACCACTGGGCAGCTCTACTGTGCTTTCTAGGTGAGGGCCAGGACCCATTTCCCAAGTGCTGCAGCTGGTAAGGAGGAGAGTCAGCTCTCTTATCTTTTGAAGGCAGAAAGAGGCAAAGGGTAAGGAAGGGCATCTCTCATCCTCCCACACCACCACATTACAGACTAGTAGCAGGGACAGTTCTCCCACGCTTTCAACTTCGGGGCTGGTTCACCCACACCTCTGCCAACAAGGTTGGCACTGTTGTGTTACCCCGGTGAGGTGCAAGGCCTGCTCTCCCAAGTGTTGCAGCTGGTGGGGGGGGGTCAGGGACAGCTCTCTTGCTCTTGTGACCTCAGTGCCAGTTCTCACATGTGCTTCAGGCATTGATAGGTGTGGGTGGCGGGTGGTGGGTACAACTCTTCCCTGCCCATGCCATCAAAGGACAGATGGATGATGGGGCCAACTCCCCTTGCTTACTGCTTCAGGATTGGCTCACCCACACCTGTACCAATGGAGTTGGCTCCCTTGTGCTGTCCAGGCAAGATGCAGGGCTTGCTCTCTTGACTGTTGTAGCAAGTGAGGGTCAGAGACAGATCTCCTGTTCTTATGACCACAGGGCAGCTCTCCCATCTGCCTCAGGTGTTGATGAGTGGTTGGGGAGAGGAGGGCATCTCTTCCCTGCCCATGCCACCACAAGACAGATGAGTGATGGGGACCGGACTCCCATGTTCACAGCTTCGGGGCTCATCCACACTTGCGCTAATAGGCTTGGCACTATTGTGCTGTTCTGGTGAGGTGCAGGACCTGCTTTCCTGAGTGTTGTAGCTGGTAGGGGTAAGGGGCACGCCTTCCACTCTTATGACTGCAATACCAGCTCTCCCATCTGTCCCAGGCATTGATAAGCAGGGCGGGGGGGGGGCAAAACTCTTTTTTAAAAAACTAATCACAGAAGGAATTAGTGTTTTATGAACTATAATTCATGTAAGTGTTGAAAAACAGCATTTGGTAAGTAACAGGATATCACTAGGTATCACTTACTGAAAGTATAAGGCAAAATTCGACTATTCAGTATTCACCTTTAGATTTAAAAGAATGAACCTTTATTTTCCTCTGTATATGTGGTGGTTTGAATGAGAAGAGCCTCCGTAGGCTCATATATTCAAATGCTTAGTACCCAGTTAGTGGAACTGTTTGGGAAGGATTAGGAGGTGTGTCCTTGTGAAAGGAAGTGGAGGGCTTGGAGGTTTCAAAAGCCCATGCCAGGCCCAGTCTCTCTCTCTCTCTCTCTCTCTCTCTCTCTCTCTCTCTCTCTCTCTCATTCTCTCCTACCTGTAGATTAGACATAAAAATTTCAGCTACTGCTCCAAAGCCATGTCTATCTGTTTCTCTCCATGATGATCATGAACTAACCCTCTGAAACTATAAGCAATCCCCCAATTAAGTACCTTCCTTTATAAGAATTGCCTTGGTCATTGTGTCTCGTCACTTCAATAGTAAGACAATAGATAATGAGCTGAGGGAGAGTAGAGCCATATAAACTTCTCCATCCCTCAATGATCCAGCCATCATCAGTGGAGGAAAAGGTGAGAATAAAAATGGAGGCAACAGATATCTGTGGTTCCCAGCAACCGAGGCCTGTGTGAGAAATCTTCCAACAGTCAAAGCTTTCTTTCTTACAGTAGTGGTGATATTTATAGGGCCCCATAAAGTGATGGACCCTTGGTTATAACCATAGATGAAGGATTAAAAAAGGGCATTTGATTCGTATGTGTGTTTTTTTCAGGGACAAGCAGTTATCACTGGACAGATGGTTGGTGTGCTCTTTCCTGGGAAGACCGCCTCTCCGGCTGCCCACCTCACTCAATTGCCTGTAGTTCTCTGTGTGGGGTTGGGGCCTAGTGGGTTTATCCCTGTTTGGTTTGGCATGTTCATTGGTGGTGTTGTCTTGGGGTAGCAGGCTTGTTCGTTCCCAGATGTTCAGCCCCAAAATAATCACACAGAAACCATATTATTTAAATTGCTGCTTGGCCTATTAGCTCTAGCTTCTTATTAGCTAGCTCTTATATCTTTGGTTAACCCATTTCTATTATTTTATATTTTACCACCATGCTTGTGGCCTACCGGCAAGGTCCAGTGCATCTGTCTCCGGTGGCTCCATGGCCTCTCACTGATTCTGCCTACTCTCTCTATTCATATCTCTTCCAACCTGGTTATATTCGGTTAAGCCATTGGCCAAAAGCTGCTTCTTTATTCATTAACCAATAAAAGCAACACATAGACAGAAGGGCTTCCCACACCAGTGTTGTGTGCCAAAACTTTTCCTGGGGAGACACAACACATACACATCTACTCATTCCAGACAAAGAACTCACCACAGATCAAAGTATGGATATCCCCAATATCCAGTTTGGTGAACCAATGAGTTTTATTGGGGTTACTTACAGGGATATGAGTAAGGAGTGACTTACCATTACAAAAATGACTCAAAGACAGTTATATCACCAAGGCCCACTCCAGTGTGGATGACATATCACAAATTCTGGGAAACCTGGAGCACGCTGCGCAGCCTGCAGACAGCTCAGCAGGCTGAAGACTGTCCTTTCCAAGTGACCCTGATCTAAACCTCTTCCAGGCGGCTTTGCTTGTTTCCTCCTTCCTGGCAGCTAATTTGGTCTCAGAGTCTTCTTTGTAGCTTTTCTCCTCTGAGAGTGTACTTTGCAGGCCAGCTCTGTTAGCCTAGGAGGGATTCCCATCTTTTACTGCTTACGCTGGCAGGGAGGGACATCCTGAATCTGGTACATTGTAGGGTCTCCCTGAAGCTATTTTGAGTTGTTTACCAAACTTCCCGCAGGATGGAGTGTTTCACTTCCCAGGGGAAACAGTTACACAACAGGTATCCTCCTTAAGCTCACACTTGGGTGGGTACATCCGTGGGACCTTGAGTATAGCTTCCGAAAGGAGAGCGAGAGGGGTAAACGGGAGGCTTAGAGGGAGGAAAGGGAAAGAAGAAATGTAACCAAATTACAACTTCAAAAACAAGCAAAAAGGGCATAGCTGTTGTTGAAGATGCCATCTGCTTTGGATACAGGTCTTGGAGGAATCACATATAACTAACTACTAATAAAAACCAGAGACATGAGCCGGGTGGTGGTGGTGTATGCCATTAACCCCAGCACTCGGGAGGCAGAGGCAGGCGGATCGCTGTGAGTTCGAGGCCAGCCTGGTCTACAAGAGCTAGTTCCAGGATAGGCTCCAAAGCTACAGAGAAACTCTGTCTCAAAAAACCAAAAAAAAAAAAAAGACATAAATTGAGGTTCAGCCTGAAGGTCAAAAAAGCAAAACAGCCAGCCATTAGCTCTTACCTCTACTTCAGTCTGAAAAGATAATCTTGCCTCCAGGAATCCTCAGAATGAGACTGAGCCTGAGAGCTGCCTGCTCCCATCTTATATTCCTCTCTAGTGCTAAGATTAAAGGTGTGCACCACTACCGCCCGGTTTCTTTTGCAAACTAGTGTGGCTACTGGGATTAAAGGTGTGTGTCAGTTACCATTGCCTGGTCTCTAAAGCTGACTAGTGGGGAAGTTTTACTCTTTGATCTTTAGGCAAGCTTTATTTATTAAAATACAAATGAAATATCACTGCAGAATCATGTTGGAATGTTGGAATCTACCCTCAAACCCCCTCCATGAGGAATGGATCTCAGAGCATTATAAGGGTTTTTCAAGTTGTCAAGAGTGAAGACATTTGTAAAGTCTATGAACCACAACAGTGACACTCTCAGAAAGAATACCCAAGAGTGTGATGGTGGGATTTATAGTTTGAGGTTAACCAACAGCTGTTTAATTGGAGTAAGGCCTAGAAAATAAGATGTAAATAATTTTTGGTTTTGTAAACCTAGTCAACTAGCTGTGGCTGCTGAGGACATGGACCTGAGAGGAGAATGCATTATTGACACTTCCCTAAACCAGTGCAATACCCAACTGCATTCTAAATACTTATCTTTAAGTCCACAGAGGCGTGAACTCTCATTCCTCATTAAAAGAAACTTCTTTTTTTTTTCAACAGATAGAGAATGTGAGAGAAATTCACAACTGTTCAAAATGTAGAGAGCAAAATACTATGGTGCTCAACCCCAAATGATCCACGTGTTATACAATGTCTACACTGAAGACTAAGGGAACATCATGGAAGAGTGGGACAGAAAGACTTTTCAGACAGAGGGCTAGAGTGTCTGATATGACTAGAATCTCTCTCTCTTTATATATATATATATATATATATATATATATATATGAATATATGACAGGGACATTTAACCCATGTAATCTTAACAATATGGTCACCAAAATAACCTGCACAATAACAACAACTGACATCATAACATGGATGGGGGAAATATCACAAGGCTCCACCACTAGATGAAGAGGTACAGTCAATTAATGTGTGCTGAGAGAAGAAGAATCAGTCTTCTTCAGGAGTGAGTACCCTGATAGGTTATCCATCCCTAAGTGGTCAGCCCTAAACATATAGACACATGAGATATACTAAATGCACTCTAAATGCACTCTAAATGCAGCTTGTATTTACACACACACACACACCACCACCACCACCACCAACAACAACAACAACAACAATAACAACAATTAAAGAAAAAGAGCTCATGATTTTGAGTGGGAGTTTGGGAGCATGGAAGGAGTTGGAGGGGAAAATGGGGTTTGAAATGATGTAAATCCAAGTATTCATGTATGGAATTCTCAAAAAAATTAGTGATTTAAGTTAAAAAGACATTTGCCAAGATTAACATGTTTTCTGGTTCTATTATATTTTCTACATATTTTCTATTATATTTATACAGTTTTTCTAAATGGTAACTTAACTATTCTCTGTTACCCTACATAATGGTTGGCCGAGCACATCTCAAATATGTTTAGTGGAATTTCATAAAATAGAGCCCTATGCTGATTGCCATTTAAGAAAAGTAAGTACTCTGGATATGCCATAGCCAATTGCAGGAACCTAAGAAGGTAGTTTACGGTTTCCATTGGTGGGAGATAGCTATGAATCACCAAGCTCCATGTGCCTTTCAAGGTCTGTGTATTCTGTATGAATGATGTTGAATTCTTAGCATCCTCTGATAAATATTTTATATTGTTTAGAAGTTAAAAGTTAATTTTCCTTTCTAGTAATAATAATAGTTTTGATATTGCAGAAAGTGTAATCAGAGTATATTTTCAAGTCTTTAAAAATAAATAATTGTTCTCTCCCCCTTTTCAGTTTTTTTGCCTATATTTACTACAATGGATAATGAGCCTGTAATACTTCTATAATATTATATGAAAGTAATAAGGGTACTTTTGATGAAGCAAAACAGAGAGAGAGAGACACATAGAGAGAGATAGAGAGACATAGATAGAGAGAAACCCAAGCACCTATAACCTATAAATTGTTGGCTAACAAAATTGGGCCTTACGTCCAGTTCAGTCCTGACTTTCCTGAGAATTATGTAAAAATTCAGAGACAGGAAATGAGTCCATTAGCATGACAGAAAGAAGCAAACATTTTTCTAAAGAGATGAAGCTGTTCCTGTTACTGAATTTAAGGAGAAATCTTGTCAGTCTGGTCTCAGTCAGGCTTCCTACTGCCCTGATAAAATACTATGGCCAAAGCATCTTGGGGAGAAAAGGGCTATTTCAGTTTGGCTCGTCATGGAAGGAAGTCAGTACAGGAACTCAAGGCAGGGACCTGGAGGCAGAAGCCATGGAGAGGTGCTGCTTCCTGGCTTATGCTCCTCCAGGATTACTCAGATTTTTTTTTTTTACACACCCAGGATCACCTGAGCAGAGATGGTGTTTCCTACAGTGGGCTGGGTCCTTCCACACCAATGATTAATCAATAAAATACCTGGTAGCTTTGCCCACAGGGCCCTCTCTCAATTGAGGGTCCCTCTTCCAAGAAGACCTAGGCTATGTTAAGGTGAAAAAAGAAAAAAAAACCTAACTAGCACAAGGAGGTACTTGAATAACGTACCCTGAATGATTCATAGATATCTTGAAATATGATTTTGTAGATGAATATTCTTCCATAACATTTAAATGTTATTCATTTCCTTATCTTATGTGTATGGGTGTTTTGCCCATATGTATACACGTGTGTGCAGTGTCTGCAAAGTCAGCAGAGGGTGTCAGATCCTCTGGAAGTAGACTTACAGATGACTCTGAGCTGCCATATGGATGCTGGGAATGGAACATGGAGCCTCTGGAGGAGCATCCAGTGTTATTAACCACTAAACCATCTCTACAGCCTCTCAAAATCCTTTTTTAATATTAATGTATATAAAACTAAGAGACTAACATTAAGTCTTAATATAGTAAAGGTATTATGAGAGCTCAGAATGAGATCAAGGTAAGTTTCATTCTTTAAGCACCAAGCAAATGTAAGTCAATTCCTCCATCCTCCCACTCATCTTAAAGTATTATTTTCTAAAAAGGGAATTAATTTGACAAAATCCAACACCCCTTCATGATAAAGGTCTTGGAGAGGTCATGGGTACAGGGAAAATATCTAAACATAACAAAAGCAATTTGCAACAAGCTTACAGCCAACGTCAAATAAAACAGAGAGAAACTCAAAGCGATTCCACTAAAATCAGAAACAAGACAAGACTGTCCACTTTCTCCATATCTATTCAATATAGTACTCAATATACTACCTAGAACAATAAGATAACAAAAAGAGGTCAAGGGGATACAAATTGGAAAGAAAGAAGTCAAACTTTTATTATTTGCAGATGATATAATAGTATACACAAGTGACCCCAAAAATTCTACCAGGGAACTCCTACAGCTGATGAACACCTCTTCAGTAATGTGGCAGTATACAAGATTAACTAAAAAAAATTAGTAGCCCTCCAATATACAAATGATAAAAGGGCCAAGAAAGAAATAGGAGAAATATCACCCTTTACAATAACCACAAATATAATGTATCCTAGGATAACTCTCACCAAACACGTGAAAGACCTGTATGACAAGAAATTTAAGTTTCTAAAGAAAGAAATTGAAGAAGATATTAGAAAACAGAAAGATCTCCCATGCTCTTGGATAGGTAGGATCAACATAATAAAAATGGTAATCTTACTGAAAGCAATCTACAGATCCAATGCAATCCCCATCAAAATGCCAACACAAATATTCACAGACCTTGAAAGAACAATACTCAACTTAATATGGAAAAGCAAAAAACCCAGAATTGCTAAAACAATCCTGTAAAATCCTGTACAGGAATCACCATCCCTGACTTTAAACTCTATTCAAAGCTATAGCAATAAAAATCAACTTGGTATTGGTATAAAAACAGACATCTGGACCAATGAATAGATGACCTGTGAACACCTGGTTTTTGAAAAAGAATCCAAAGTGGTACAATGGAAAAAGAAAACATCTTTAAATAAATGGTGCTGGCATAATTGGATGTCAACATGTAGAAGATTGCAAATAGAGCCATATTTATCTTCATGCACAAAACTCAAGTACAAATGGATCAAGGACCTCAACATAAATCCAGTTACACTGAGAATGATAGAAGAGAAAGTGGGAAGAAGCCTTGAATGCATCGGCACAGGAGACAACTTCCTAAATATAACACCAGTAGCATAGACACTGAGAGCATCAATAAATGGCGCCTCCAGAAACTGGGAAGCTTCTTTAAGGCAAATAAGCAAATAAGACAAAACAACAGCCTATAGGATGTGAAAAGATCTTCACCAACCCCACATGTGACAAAGGGCTGATCTCAAAAATATAGAAAGAACTCAAGAAACTAGACATCAAAATACAAAAGAATCCAATCCAAAAATGGAGTACAGAGTTAAACAGAGAATTTTCAACAGAAGAATCTCAAATGGCCAAAACACATTTAAGAAATTGCTCACATCCTTAACCATCAGGGAAATGCAAATAAAAATGACTCTGAGATACCATCTTATACCTGTTAGAATAGCTACGATTGAAAGTATCGAGGACAGCTTATGTTGGAGAGAATATGGAATTAGGGGATCACTTCTCCACTGCTGGTAGGAGTGCAAACTTATACTGTCAGTTGGAAATCAGTATGGTGATTTCTTAGAAAATTGGGAATCAATCTACCTCAAGACCCAGAGATACTCCTGGGCATATACCCAAACAATACTCAATCATACCACAAGGACACTTGCTCAACAATGTTCATAGCAACATTATTCATAATAGACAGAACTTGGAAACTCCCTAGATGCCCCTCAATTGAAGAATGGATAAAGAAAATGCAGTACATTTACACAATGGAGTAGTACTCAGCTGTAAAAACAATGACTTGATGAAATTTGCAAGTAAATGGATAAAACTAGAAAAAAATCCACTCTGAGTGAGGTAACCCAGACTCAGAAAGACAAACTAGTAGGTTTTATTGGTGTCATGTTGCTCTTTGTGGTGTTGTGTGTGTTCTTACCTTGTCTACCCATCTTTTCCTCTGATTGGTATAGTTGGGGCTGTCTGTGTCTCTGGTAATCAATCTTCCAGGTGCCAGCGGATCCAAGGCTTAGATGGTTGCTCCTCGTGGTGCAGTCAGGGCCACATTCCAGTCACCCTTTCACTCTGTGATACAGTTACTCTGTGTTCCTGGGGGACGCTCTGCAATACCAGGGGTCATTTGGGCCTGCTTGCACTGAGGTCGCTGGCTCAGGCCTGGTACCTCAGTGGTCGCTGATTCATGTGCCTGGTCCTGCAGAGGTCTCTGATTTGGGGCTGCTCTCTTGGCAGACGCTTCCTTGTACCTGCTCCTGTGGGTTTTGGACAGGGTGAAAGGTCTTTTAAAACCCTCAAGCCTACACAAAGCACAATTTTTATCATATTGCTCCTGCCACAGGACATTGGGGATTTTCCAAAGTAATGAAACAAACAAATCCAATGAGACCTGGGTACCTTTGAAAGGGAAGAGGTGAGAACGGATCTCTAGAAACTATAATACCTAAGTTTGGAAATTCCTAAGCTTGGAAATAAAAACCTAAAGTACCCATGGGCAGCTTTCAGAAGTATTTGCTTTGTATTTTGGATATTTTGACCACAATGAAGTTCTGCTCTGGCCATGGCCATATGGAATTGTAAAGCATCTAAATGTCTATGTCTTTCCTTTGATTGTCTCTTATTCCTGGAATGGACTCCTAAGGTCTAAGGTCTTTCTGAGGTCCAGAGGGATAGATGTGTCTAACACAAAATCTCAACTCTCTTAGAATTTCTTCAGTGATCAAGTTTTTTCCCCTAAAGAGATGACTCTTTGTGGTCTTTTTAATGATTCCTGGCCATTAGAAGGATTCATCTAAGATTAAAGTTTACAATTTCAGTCCTTTATCCATATAAATTGTATCAGAAACCATTAACCATTGGCTATGTCTTCATGATGAAGCCCTAATAAAATCTACAAAACGTAAAGTTTGTAATTCTTTTTTGGATTGCATAACAAGGGAATGACTTGGAGGTTGTGGTGCCTGGAGAGGGTCTGGAAGCTTTGTTTCTTGTTCTTTTTGTCTCTTCCATTTGACACTTTACTATATGCCTTGTTATGCACTAGGTAATAATCAATAAATATAAAATTTTCTAGGTACTGTTTTTGTTTGAGTTTTTGAGACAGGGTCTCTCTACATAGCCCCGACTATCCTTGAACTCACCATGCAGACCAGGCTTACCTCAAACTCACAGAGATCCCCCTGCCTCTGTCTCCCAAGTGCTGGGATTAAAGGTGTGTGCCACCACATCTGGCCCTTTCTCTTTACTCTTTAAGCTGCCTTAGAAAATTAATAGAGTTCAAAGTGAGGTTTGGGAGCCTTCAAATTATAGCCAAGTTGGACTGAAGTTGTGGGAAACCAGACCTTCAAATGGGAGTCATTTGTGTGGCCCTGAGGTGGTAATTTGTGGGATCTGACTCAAATACCAGCTAGAGACCGTCAGAACTGAATTGGATTAGAGATCAGATAGTTGGCATTCACTGAGTCATCACTTGCTCTAGGCGACAACTCCCCCATCCTTTTCATGGGCAGAGCTGGAGTATAGCCATACTACTGTATAACTGAACATTTTTTTTCTGATCACAATTTATTATATTGAAGGAAAACCTTTTGTTTATGTCCAGTAACACAATTTTAAAAAGTTCTAAATAATCAGGAGTCCCAAATAACAGAAAGAAGAAACACATTCCTCAAAGCTACTACACAATGTCCAGTACACATTTCTCTCCCACAGAGGTTTTTTTTTTAATATCAGATCTTTCCTCTAGTTGTCATAAAACCCTTAGCAGGGTCTGCTGAGACAGAGGAAGAGCCAGAGGTTTGAAGACTAATGATAGTCTGTAATTGCAGTTAGCAGGAGATAGGATTGAGATTCAGAAGTGGGATGCTGAGGTTCCTCAGCCATGATTATCCACTCTCCTGCATCATCCCTAAAGAAGCACTGAATTCTTGCGGCATATCTTTGTTTAGACCCCAATAACAACCTTTTGAAAATTGGATGACCAACTATTCAAGGAGAGCGAGTAAAGGCCTTTCCCAATTCTGTTACCTCTCTAGAATAATATTTAAGCAAAAATAAATAAAATTTTACTGCTCTTGAGCTTCTTAAGCTTATAGAATGCAGATATACATTTTCTGTATGTGACCATGCATGCACAATTGAAAAAGTCTTTTAAAAATACGAAGAATGTGGGATGAGAAAACTGGATATGAATTTCTTTTCTATCTGCTATTATTTAATGCATTTTTTTTTCCTCACAGAGATCTGTTGGTGTGTTTCATTGTTACTGGAACATGGTGGGTACTTTCAATGATCATGTCTTAAATAACACGACAAGAACAGCAGTCAGGCTGAAGTTGGCTGTGGGCCAGACTGATGAGGAATGGACTTGAAGATGAGGTGGGAGAACAAGACATAAGGAACATAAGATTTGCCAAAGCTGTGGAAGAAGCTGAGCCCAGGCAAGCATGGTGTGTCTGAGCTGGTTTGTGATGTGATATCTTTCTTTCTTCCTTTCTTTCTTTCTTTCTTTCTTTCTTTCTTTCTTTCTTTCTTTCTTTCTTTCTTTCTTTTTTAAATGTGTAGCCCAGGCTGGCCTCGAACTCGTGATCCTCCTGCCTCTGCCTCCTTCAGCAAATCCTACCGGTGTGCGCCATCACAACCGGCGCGATGTTTTTCTTTTGATATGCTTTTGGTTATTTGTGATAACTCTTGTAGGGAGATGGTTGTTTTATCCATTATTTTATGGACAACCAATCTGGCTCTTCTGACACAGATTCAAGCCATATTTTTCATTCATAGCTGACTGTGGTTCTTGTCTTCAGAGAATTTAGAGAAATGCATTAGAAACCCAGGACTATGTTCCAGACATTGTGCTTAAAAAATTATGTTAGCCTGAGGGGTCTGTTTTATCAAAGTACTACCTACATCTTTTTAGATTTATTTTATTTTTATAGGTATACCTTTGCACAAATATATGATGTGTGCACATGTGTGTACATGTGTGTGTGAATGCCTGTGGAGACCAGAAAAGAGTATCAGATCCTCCTGAAGACACAGTTACAGGCACTGCGAGCACCTAATTTGGGCACTGGGAGCACACTTGGGTCCTCTGGAAGAGCATCCAAGTGAACTGGATCCCTTTCTCCAATCCACACCCACAATATAAATAACGTATTTGTTATAGGCATTGGTCTGCTTCTTTAAGGAGTTATGTGAAGAAGTCTAAACTGAATGGTATAATTTTTATTTATCCCAGAATATTGATTGTATGGCCCATACTTTCTTGAAGTTCTTTATCTCTTCATTACTATCTGTAAATGAAAGGTTTTTCCCTTATTGTTTACTAATATTATAATTTTTTGGTAGAAAATTGATAGAGGAAAGGACTTAAGCATGAATTCACTCTGGAGCTGTAAATGCCTACAGTTCACACTAGCGATCACCTTTGCCTTCGTTAGAATTTGTACTGTGTTCACTTTATGACATAAAGGGTCACACACACAAAGAATACAGCCTACTTTGTGAATGAGCACCTTAATGCAGCACCATCAAAGAGATCTTGGGCCTGGGACCAGGTGGATCCAAGCTTCAATCCCATCTTGGCAGTGAATAGACTTTAGAGAGGTTCTTGTCATGTTGTGCCTCACTTTACCCTTCTGCAAAATCTAGACGATGGTGGTTTCCTTGGATGCTCAGTCTGAGTTCTATAAGCACAGCTCTCTGGACGGGTACTATAGGGGTCACTGGGAAACAATATCTGCACCCCACTGGCATTTATGGAAGGGTGGCTGGGCTGGATCCTGAAGGACACAGAGGAAGCTTTCTCTGATTTTTGCTTTTTACCTGTTTTTTTTCTTTCCTTTTTTCTTTTTTTATGCAGTGTTAAAACATGAGCACCTCACCAACTGCCTTTGCTGTTACCATGGTGATCCAGGTTCATTTTAGGAGTGACAGGACAGATTGGTCTTAAGAATTGTGAAATCTCACACTCTAAAAATAAGGACTAGGAAGTCACAGCGGTACTGACAATGGGAGGATGGGTAGAATTTTTGCCATCTCGCAGCGACATAGAATCGGAAAAGCCATGGTTAGTCAGGCATGCTGCCAGATTGTGGGTTTCCAGGTTTATCAGGGAACAGTTGCATGAGTGATAAGTCATAAGCATGCCATCAACCATGGCATTTCTTTCTCTTTGGATTCTGTTTATGCTTCGTGTCTTCCCTCCTGGTCTGCTCCTTTCTACCATCAAACATCTGTTCCTAGGCTATTAATTCTTACTATATAGACACAGCCATAATTTAATGGGTGTTAAACACAAGGATTCCTATAGCACGATTTAAGAAAATTTCAAAGAAGAAAAAGTAGGATGTATTTATTATCCAACTACAAGAGGTCTCAATTTCTGGCTAACATGTATTCCCATTCAATTTTACCTTGCTTATATCTCTTTCTTCTTAAAATCGTTCTCTGAGAACTCCATATATTTGTAGGATACGTCTTCATCATGCACATCCATTGCTTTCCCTTCTACTCCCTGCTTCCACTGTACCAGTTCCTCTCCTACTTCTGTATCTTTTTCTGTGACCTGCTGGCTTTAATTAGGGGTGGTACTTGGGTACGAGCTAGGGATTACTTTCCAGAGCGTATGCAAATTACCAGAGGATGCGCTACTGAAAAACATTACTCCTTCTCCGCCAGCAATAATTAACGTACCTCAGGGAGACAAGGTCCTCAGGGAGGGGTAAGGTTAAGAGCATCCTATCCATGATGGGTCCAATCTTGTGCAGATTTTGTGTAGGTAACTACAGCTCTTGTGACTTCATGATGCGTCAGCCACATTGTGTCCAGTAGTGAAAATAACATTTCACTCCCCCTTGTCTTCCAGCTCTTACATTCTTTCTGCCTCATCTTCTGTGATGCTCTCTGAGTTCTCTGAGTTGTGTTATATAGGGCTGAGCACTCACCACTCACTCATTCTTGACACTTCCATAGTTGTGAGTCTGCATCAGCTGTTGCCAATGCAAGTAGCTGCTCCTCACAGCAAGGGAGAGAACGGCACAATTTGTAGGTATAGGCATAGATATTCAGATGACTGTTTGATGCCATGTCCTTCAGCAAAACAATGGGAGTCTATCTCCTCGCACAGGAATTATGATCTTCCCAATTAGACACGGGAGGTTTACGGTTTCAGGCATGAATTCCCTCTTAGAAATGACCCTAAATTCTGACCAGAAAGCAGTTGGTTAATCCAATAAAGGTCTTGTCAGTATTGTACCAGTAGGCACATGTGCATGGCGGGTCAATATTCTTGTGCACAAGGTTTCCCTGCTGGGCAAGAGACCTCTGATGACTTTGCTCTGCCAGCAGCCTGCTCAGCGCCCCATACTATGAAAGTTCACCTCAAAGAGGAAGCTTCAAGTTCAGTTTCAGCTAGATTTTTCTATGCCCTGCAAACAAATATGTGGTGTCTTCAGCAATGGGATCTTAGCGTTCAGTTCAGCCGTGGTCTTTTGGGATGCTTCTGGGATTTCCCTTGCCAATAATGTACAGGGAAGTACCCTGCACCTGATACTGCAGTTTCCATTTGCACACTAATGGCTTCTGGGAACCACATTATCTATCCATGCAGGATGCCTCACTTATATCTTTTAAAGGCTATATTTTAAATCACCTTATAAAAAGGCTTTCATATAGCATTTCATATCTCTTAAGTGTTAATCCTTCCACTATCCCTCTTTTTTTGTGCTGTTATTTTTCAAGACATGGTTTCTCTGTGTAGTCTTTTTTTCTTTTTTTAAAGATTTATTTATTTATTTATTATGTATACAACATTCTGCCTCCATGTATGCCCACATGCCAGAAGAGGGCACCAGATCTCATTACAGATGGTTGTGAGCCACCATGTGGTTGCTGGGATTGAACTCAGGCCCTCTGGAAGAGCAGTGAGTGCTCTTAACCACTGAGCCATTTCTCCAGCCCCCACTATCCCTCTTCTTACTATCTCCTGTTCTTGATCCCTGATGAACTCTTTCTAATTGACTCGTCCCTGATCTTTTCATCATCCATGTTCTGCGATTGCCTATTTTAATGTCTTCTTCTCGTTCCTTCATGACCTCCTACTAGTTTCTTGGCCTCTACAGACACTTCAAGTTAAGCTTGTATGCTTAAAACTTTGAATCTGGGATTCTCATATGAGAGTGCATACAGCATTTGGACTGCTGAGGCCAGGTTTTCTCAGTATAGTATTTTCAGTTCTATCCATTTTATTATAAGTTTTGTGATTTCATATTTCTTTACAGCTGAATAGAGAAAATGTGTAAATGTTTGTGGCACATTTTCATTATCTGTTCTTCAGCTGGTGGACATCTAAACAGGCTCGATTTTCTAGATTTTGTGAAGGGGGCATCAATGAATATGGGTTTGCGAGTACCTCTGCATTGGGATGTAGAATCCATTGGGTATATAACTAGGAGTGGAATATCTAGGTCTTATTGTATTTCTATTTTTGTTTTTTGAGAAACCTTTACACAGAGCTCCATGGCAACCAAACTGGTTTACGTTTCCACCAATACTAAATAAGGATTCCTTTTCCCACCCTCCTGCCAGCACTTCTTGTCATTTCTTCTTGATGACAGCCATTCTGGGGTGAGTCTGAAACTCAATGCACTTTGAATTTGTATTTCCCTGATGACTAAAGATGTTGAACACTTTAAAAACATTTATTTATTATTGCTATCTTCATTTGAAGACTCTGTTCAGTTCTATAGGCGACTTTTTGATTGGGTTCTTTGCTTTCTTAGTGTTTAATTTTATGAATTGTTTGTATTTTTTAAAATATTAAACCTCTGTATAGCTAAAAAAATTTTCTTCCATTATGTAGACTGCTCTTCACTTGAGTAACTAACTGTCTTCTTGGAGTAATGAAGCTGTATAATGTCAGAGGTCCCATTTTCAATTGCTGGCCTTACTGAGTGATGTAGTCCTATTTAGACTGTCCTTATCTATTCCTACTTCTTTAAGCATACTTGCTACTTGTTCCTCATCGGTTTTAGAAACTTTGGCCTCATGGTGAGGAGTTTGATCCATGTGGAGTCGAGTTCTATGCAGTGCGAGAGAGAAGAATCTACTTTCATTCTTCTACAGATAGATGCCCAGTTTCTCCAGAACCACTTGTGGAAGACACACTTTTCCCCCTGGGTGCATTTTTTGATGTATTTGCCCCAAATCAGGTACTTACATCTGGAGCTTCTGTTGTATTCAATTGATCTGTTTTTGTGGCAGTATCTACATGCTGAACATTTTATTAAGGTTATGTAATGTCTCAGATGAGGTCTAGTGCTATTTCTTTTTTCTTTTTTCTTTTTAAACTCGGGACTGCTTTGGATACTCATAGTATTGTGCACTGTGCATGAAATTGGAGATTTCTTTTTCTATTTCTGTAAGGAATGGAAGTGGGATTTTGGCTGTTAATGCATTGGATCTGCAGTTGGGTGTTGGTGCGATGGCCGACATCCACAACATTACCTCTTTGAACCCACTGACACTGAAGGCGTTTCAAACTTCCATTGTCTTCTAGTTCTTCTTTATATATTTTAAAAAGTTTCCTGGTGGGGGTATTTTACTTCCCTGGTTAAGTTTGTTATAGGAATTTTGTTTGTTTTCTTTTAGAGGTGGTTGTAAGAGGGATTAGTTCCCCAATTTTCTTCTCAATATGTTTGTTGTTACTGGTGTGTACGATGATTCCTGATTTTTTTTTTAAAGATTTATTTATTATGTATACAATATTCTGTCTGTGTGTATGTCTGCAGGCCAGAAGAGGGCATCAGACCCCATGACAGATGGTTGTGAGCCACCATGTGGTTGCTGGGAATTGAACTCAGGACCTTTCGAAGAGCAGGCAATGCTCTTAACCTCTGAGCCATCTCTCCAGCCCGATTCCTGATTCTTATATTACTTTGTATCCTGCCATGTTTTTGAAAGTGTTTATTAACTCTAGAAGTTTTCTGCTGGAGTCTTTAGGGTCTTCCCATTGTAATTAATCTAATCCAGAAATCCCTCACAGGTGTTCCCAGAGGCTTGTCTCTTAATTAATTCCAGATCCAACTGGAATCTGGAATCAACTGTCAATCAATCTCTACACACATCCACAACAATCTGTTCCATTTTCCTCCCCTAACAATATTCAGTTGTCCCCACTAGTCCCACAGTATATATTTACCTTCTGTGGTTCTATGAATTATAGCTTGGTTATCGTTGACTTAATAGCTAATATTCACATATAAGCAAACACATGCAGTATTTGTCTTTATGGATATGGGATACGTCACACAGGATGACTTCTTTTCTATTCATTTACCTGTAAGTTTCACGATGTCACTTTTCTCAAATATTGGGGATCAAGTGGGGAGGGAAGTGGGAGTGAGGGACCAAATATGAGGAGAGACAGCTAAGGTTGGGAGCCATTTGAGGGGTGGGGAAGTGTAGAAGCCTAATACAGTGGAGGTTTCCTGGAATATATTCATATGTAATGCCAATATAAATGAAATCTCTGAATAATGGTGGAGACAGAGTCCCATCTGGCCATCTCTAGTCACCAAATGAAGCTTCCAGTACTGGGATTGGGTTACATCTAATTGAGTTGTTGGCCAATGGTGTCCCATGGAATCCTCAAGCAACCCAGCCTGTTGCAGAGACTGTAGGTGGCTGACGACAACACCTATACAACTTGTTGAACATGAAGAAGTTGAGCTGGTTCCTGTATGGAGCCTTTGCTCCACCACCACATTTTAGGACCTTTGGTAAAGGACAGTAGTCTGCGTGCTACCAAAAGAGAAATGTAAACACCAAAGCCACCCACAAACCCCCTACAATAGTGTCCCACCTGCATGACATTCTTGGGCACAAAGCTTGTGAGAATAACCAACCAATATTTGATTGGACTTAAGGCCCACTCCATGAGATGGAACCCATACTCAATAGTATTTGGATGACAAGGAACCAGGCACTGGACAGCCCAGAAACCTAGGGTAAAACCAAATACTACTAGTTCAAACAAACACAGACATGCAGTAAAATGATTCCTGGTGACATTCTGCTGTACTCACAGATCAGTGTCCTGCTCAGCCATCATCAGATAAACTTTCTCCTGCAGCAGATGGGAACAAATAGAGACCCACAGTTAGACATCGTGCAGAGAATGAGAGCCTTTGAGAGAGCCTTTGGAGCCGTCAACCCCAAATGGGATGTCTTTCTCAGTTCCCTTCCTGCAGGGCTCGGGAAAGCCACAGACGAGGAGGTGGAGAGAATGTAAAAGTCCGGGGGAATGGAGGACACCAAGAAAACAAGGTCCTCGAAATCAACATGATCAAAGCTCATATGACCTCACAGAGATTGAGGCAGCACACACAGGGCCTGCAGGGATCTAAATTAGGTCCTCTGTGTAGATATTGTGACTTCTAGTTTAGTGTTTTTGTGGGATTCCTGGGTGTGCAAATGAGTGGATCTCTGAATCTTGTGCCTTCTCTTGGGCTCATTTTCTTCTTTTTGTTTGTCTTGTTCAACTCTGATGTAGCAGTTTTTTTTTTACTACACACACACACACACATACATGTGATATATATATGTTTATATATGTATGTATATAATTTTTGTTTTGAGGCAGGGTTTCTGAGTGTAACCCTAGATGGAACTCACTCTGTAGACCAGGCTGGCCTTGAACTCGCAGGGATTTACCTGCTTTTACCTCTTGAGTGCTAGGATTAAAGACATGCATCACAACTGCTTGGTTTACTTTGTTTTATTTTGTTATATTTTATTGTTGTTTATTTGTAATGACTATTCTTGGGTGTCAACTTAATTACATCTGGAACTAAAACCTCAAAATGGAGTGCACACCCATGAGGAATATTTTTTTTTTTTTTGCTTAATTTGAAGTAGGAAGATCTACTTCTAATATTGATCTTTGAGTTAGGAAGACATACATGCCTTTAATCCAGATCTCTCAAACTGGGGGGGAAAAACCAGACTTTTAATCTGTATTTTGGGGCAGGAAGACACACCTTTAATTTGGGCCACACCTTCTGCTGGAAGTCTGTATAAGGATATGGAAGAAGGAAGTTTTTGCTCTCTGCCTGCTTGCCCTTGCTTTTTCATCAAGTTCATTCCTCCACCGGCATTAGATTCTACTTCTTTGGGATCTGGTGAATACTGAAGACATGGAACATCCAGGTTTATGGACTGAGCAACTACTGGATTTTTAGATTTTTCTTTTACAGTAGGCCATTGTTGGGTTAGCTGGGCTGGAGATTGTAAATCATTCTAATAAATCATACATACATACATATATAATATACATATTCATACTACAAATTCAGTTACTCTATAGAACCCTGACTAATACACCCCAAAGGCCTGCTTGTTTTCTAATGAGAAACAGAAAGGGAGTGGATCCAGATGGAAAGGGAGATGGGGAGGAACTGGGAGGAATGGAAGGAGAGGATACTGTAATCAGGGCATGTTATGTGAGAAGAGTCTATTTTCAGTAAAGGAAAAAATAAAATCACACACATATACAAAAATCGACAATCAAGACTAACTATCACAGAAGGGACACCATTAAGATTAATCCTGTGTGGGGCTGGGAGTAGTGACACACACCTTTACTCTCAGAATCTGGGAGACAGAGGCAGGTGTGTTTCTGTAGGTTTGAGGCTATCATGGTCCACAGAGATCATTTCACCTTAGCCAGAGCTATATAGTGAGACCAACAATACCGACAACAAAAACGGTGAACTCTGTAATGGTCTCTGCTTATTGTTGGGGGACCACTCCATGGCACAGAGCAGGAAAAAGTGAAACAGAATCTATCCAACCACTGAGTGATGAAGCAGATATCAGAGATTAAAGGAGATTGTTAAGAATTTGCAGGCATGGGCCGGGTCATCAAAGTGGTTCAGTAGATAAAGATACTTGCTGTCAAGCTTGAAGAACCGAGTTTGATCCTCAGAATCCAAATGGTCAAAAGAGAAATGAATTCTTCAAGTTGTCTTCTCTCTTCACGTGAACATCATGGCATGTATACAAACACACACACACACACACACACACACACACACACACACACACACACACACACACACCCCAGAATTTGCATGGCAAGCTATAATGACATCCTTTCTGGAAAGATATGTCCCCTGGAACCATAGTGAGACTAATGTCATGATGGGAGTAATCAACGACATTTTGATTGGATTTAACGCTCAGTCTACAAAATGGACCCTATACCTGGCATAGTTATCAAGGCCAAAAATATATGAGGTGGTCATTGGCCCTAGGGTATAACCTACTACTGTTACTCTGCTAATGAGACCTAGCATTAAACCAACTTCTAATGATTTTTGGTCATACACATAGGTTAACACATTCCTCTGCTCTCATTGGATAAGTTTCTATTTGCAGAAGAGACACACAACTGGTTAAGATGAATTGGATAGGTGACTGCAGAATACTCAGTCTTAAATGAGACATCTATATCACTATATCATACCTCTCCTCCCAAGGCTCTGGGGTCATTTTGGAAGAGAGGGAAGAAAGACAGACTAAAAGATCCAGAGGTAGTGGATGTCTACAGGAAAGTGTTTTCGAGGCACAACAGTTACATGTATAAACTCACAGTGGTTGTGACAACATGCACAAGATCTGTGAAAACCCAAGTTAGATAAAATTCAAGCATGGATGGAGGAGGTGTCTCGCTGAGGAGATGTTGGTGATTGATAGTTGCTGAGTAAAGGAGAGTTAGCTTTTAGGGTGTGGTGGCCCCTAGTAGTTCTAAGACCCTTCAGTGGATGGTCACACACTCAAGATGGTGTAGGCAGCACTAATGAGACTTGATAGTTTTTTTTTAATGAGAACACAAAATTGGTTGGGTATGGAATGGGGGTGGATCCAGAAGGAGCTGAGGGAGTGGGAAAAATATGATCAACATACAATATATGAAACTGAAATTCTCAAATAATAAAAAATATCAAAATAGGGTCCTTAGGACTGGGAGGGTGAAGGACACCCACACACCTTCCCTGAGGCCACTTAACCTGAGTAGGCCACTTAACCTATGTCTGGATGTAGAAGGATGCTATAAAATAGTCCCATACTAGCTCAGAATTGAGTATAATAAAGGGTTCTTTATTAGGGGTAGACTCAAAGATCACAGCCTTCTACACAAGTGGGAAACATGAATCTAATCCAGCAGCCGAGAAAGAGATAGATAGAGAGAGAGAAAACAAGAGAGCATGCATGATAGAGAGAGAGAGAGGAAGACAGCAAGCGAGCATGCATGTTTCTAGTACCGAGGGCCATGCCCAACCTGGTCCAGTATCTCAAAGGCCATTGGCTGAAGGAGTTTCTCCAGCACCTCTCCCTTTCATCTAAATAAGAGAGTTCCAAACCCAATGGTGTAGAATGTCCTTCTGCATTTGTGTTGCTTTCATTGGTTAAATAAAGAAGCTGCCTTGGCCTTTTGATAGGGCAGGACTTAGATAGGTGGGGAAAAGAGAAGAGAATGCTGGGAAGAAGACAGAGAGAGCCAACGCCATGAAGCTCCTGCCCGAGACTTAGAAGCTTTCCCGGTAAGCCACGACCTCGTGGTGAACACAGATTAATAGAAATGGGTTAGATCAAGAGTGAGAGTTGGCCAAGAAGAGGCTAGATATAATGGGCCAGGCAGTAATTTAATGAATACAGTTTCTGTGTAATTATTTCGGGTATAAGCTAGCCGGGCACTGGGAGCCAGGCGGCAGGACACAGCCAAGGGTGGCTGGGATGACAAGCAGCCTGGTTGCCTCTTACTACACCCAATACAAAACTATATATAATAAGAACAGATATCAAGTATAAAATATAGAATTACAGCCAGCATAAACAATATCAAGCAAGAAACATATGCTAAATGTTTCAATAGTTACCCTATCCTAAGAAGTCTAAGTCTTGTATTAGAAATGACTTGGCTAAGTCATGAGAGGAAAGTAACTATGACTATGTAGTCTTTAACCCCATCAAAGACCTGAGAAGAGAAATAATATTACTTGAGTATACAGGAAATACAATCAAGCAACTTCCAAAATGTGTGATAAATGACCGAGACAACTGACTACCTGGGCAATCACCCAAAGTCTCATTTGCAAAGTTAGAGCAAACAACTTTGGCTAAGGCTTAGATTAACTGAGAGACCATTTTCAGAGGCAGAAAAAATTTCAAAACTCTTTTACCCTGTCTTGGCAAGGTTTTGCAGACTTTTTCTTGTATCCTCTTTGTCCAGTCTGAACACCACACATTTTGACAGTGGTTGAGGCGTGGGTAGTTCTTTGTCAGTTTTGCCAATAAGAAAAGCTCCAAGTGGAGTGTCTAATATTCTGTCAGGAATAGATAGGTGCTTCCAGGAGCAATTGTGTCTCACATCAACAGAACCCTAAGTTATTTAAATGTCATATTCTACAGTTCGTTGAAGTGGTTGAAGATTACCTATCTATGCAGAATACAATCTCTTTGTATCTAAAGAACCTGATTAGTTTTACTATAAGCATGACAAACATGTAATACTTATATAGCTTAAAGACTAAGACTTCATATTGGAATATTAAAAATCTTTAAACAACTGTGCAGCAAATAAGAAAAATGACCTCAAAATGTAAACAATGTATAATTATCTTGATCAGAGGGAGAAATGTATAGTGCAATATGATAAATATATCCTAAAATTGTATCACTATACAAAATATCTTAAACAGAGGTAGAAACATGCATGTATACAATATGACAAAATGATTTTGCATAGGTGTACAAATATTGTAAACAGAAATAGGAGCATATTCAATATAATATAATTTGAATTTGTATCAATATATAAGAATCCATACCAATGAAAATTGTCTATAAATAATAGCTCACAAGTATTCACTTTCTCACTGTTATTATTAGTGTGAGTAAACTCAGTCCAATCTACCTATTATCCCATCAAATTTTCCTTTTTTTTCCAAAGAAGATCCTTGAGCCTATATAATTTTCACCCCAACCACCAACCCTATATCAGTTATAATCAACCCCTAATTGATGTCCCTAACCCTGAGGACAAAGATTGTTGGGAGAGGGGACGTTGTCTTCTAGAGTAACTTCCAGCTGTCTTGGGGGTGATATTCTTTCTATGGGATCCTTTAAAACTAAAATGATGGTTAAGTTTGAAGATTACTGTCTAGGATAATTGCAAATAGTCTCTGAGCCATCTCTGAGCCCCATGTTGGGTGCCAGATGTAGAGGATCATGATAAAATAGTCCCACACTAGCTCAGAACTGGAGTTTCCTCGGCATCTGGGTATGTGGCACTACAGCAGCTGCAGTCTGTGTTGATGTCCATGTCTCCTGTTACCACCAAAGGGCATGAACATTGGAGTACACAGAGTTGGTCCTGCTCCTCACTGGTTCCAGCACTTAGGAGAGAAGACCATGTACCTTGCCTGGGCCACACAGTAGAGCTGACCCTGTTGGTGGGGTGGAGGGGGCCATGGGTGAGTGGCCCTGAGAGTGGGAGAGAGGGAGATTTGGCCCTATCTCCCTCAACTACTGAGGCATAATGAGATTGTGTTTTGTGCTAAGTTATTTTTCAATAGAAATAGGTTGATGGCAAAAAGCATGTGACCATCTGTAGCCTGCTACCACTTGCTGGGATACAAATATAGTTGCATTAACCAGGTTGAGTTACATAGGACTATCTTGAAACATAAAAGGATTGCCCTACATCCTGCCAGGCTTTTTATTTTTATTTACAGAATTCCATTAATATCAGCCCAATCCTGAGTGCCAACTGCAACTTCTAGCAAAAAAGACAGTTAACTCCTATATGATATCTGACATTTGTACAAGAAACTGTTTTAAAGATTAACCACTGAAATGCCACCATTTGCCAACATATATACACTCTTAATTCATGTTCCAAAATGCATGAACTCCAAGTCTTAGCCAAGACTCTAACCTTAAAGTTTTTGCTCCAGTTTTGTCTCAGTCTCTGGGATGAATATGCATGTACATGGAGGATTGTTTAAAGGATTATCTCCTGAGACTGTGTGTGATGTGTGTGTTCTCAGATTTCCTAGTTTTATGAAGACAGATGGTTAGAGTACTATATGTGTCTCCTATGGTCTTGATAGTTACTGGGATGAGGGTCTTTTTCATGTTGTGGTAAAGACATATTTCCTTTCCCCAGATTGAAAACTGTCTTATAAAATCTAAGACTGAATTATGGAAACATTTCGTTGAGTGCCTTCCATATAAAAATGCATACTAGTCAATACCTTACAACAATTGAAGTCCAAGAGAGATTTCCTTACTCCATAGAAAGGTGGGTTTGGGAGAGTCAATATAAATTTCATAAATGGTTTCCCTTGGGTTTCAATGCAGGTAGCCTAGTGGTGACATTATGCCAGGTATTGTGGACAGTTTGTAATCGCTGGAGTGAGTCCCAGCTTTTATCCTTACAAATTGTGTTGCTTTTGACAAATCATCTAATGTCTCTGAACTTGCTGTCTCAACTATAAGACGGGGAATAATAATGATAATAGTTACCTCATTAAATTGAGAGAACCAGATGAGATTAAAATAAGGGAGCACCATTTCACTGGGCTTACAGAACCTTAAGTATGGGAAAGAAACTTACAGGTCATTCTGTGGAGTCTTTGCAAGCTTATTTGATAACTATTTAAATAGATCCAAGCATTAACTTTCCCTCCTATGTGTAATAAAAGTATCCTTTAAAGAAGCAGGAAGTGGCTGGGCAGTGTTGGAACATGCCTTTAATTCCAGCACTCTGGAGGCAGAGGCAGGTAGATCTCTGTGAATTCGAGAACAGCTTGGTCTCCAGAGTAAGTTCCAGGACAGCCAGGATTGTTTCACAGAGAAACCCTGTCATGAAAAACCAATACTGCCCCCCAAAGAGAAAGAAACAGGGAGTGACTTGATTCAGAATAAATTATGTACACAGGATTTACATTTAAGCCTCATAATATTTTCATAATCAAATTATATTCTGGTGTTTCATTTCATTGGGACTCATTTAGGAAGATCCTTTTGTCAGTTTCTGTGAGAGTACCGCTGCTAGGTGTTAGGAGGCTGTGCAGGGCTTGGTGACCACACCCAACTCTCCATGGCCTGGTGCAGCCAGGCAATAATAAACCAGGACTGTGACTGTTGCTGTAAGGAGGAGGAGGCGCTGATCCAGGAAAACCAGCTCCAAACTGATCGTGTCAGTGGCTTTTAAAATAGCTTAGTTAAAGATCTTTTGACCTCAGCTTCACTTAACCCCACTAGCTCATGTGGATGTGAGCAGAAAATATAAGAAGGGGTAAGTGACACCTGGATCTCCAAGCGGGTGTGTCCTAGGCAGTCCATTTCACCAAATAACTTATCTGAAAACATGGAAGAATCAAGACACTCTTAGTATCTAGTGACCGCAATGCAGATCTGGACCAATGTGTTTTTGGCTGTGTGAGTCTGGAGACCATCACGTCACCGCAGCAGGTGCACATGGTGTTTCTCATATTCTTTTGCTAGTGGCGGCTCTGGCCCCCTTTATTGTCTGCTGGGTGTTTGGGATATTCTGCAGATGACGCTGTGGCATCAGAGACAGTGCAATTATACAGTGACTGTTTTCTTTCTTCTTAATATTCACTTAACATTTTAAATCTTCGAAATTTTGTAAGTGCAGGTAACACATTTTCTCATTTTCACCACACCACCCTCTCTCATATGCTTCCCACTCCCACAGAACCCTTTCTTTTTGCAAGTCCCCTTTCCTACTTTTTTGGGACTTTGAGT
The DNA here is from genome assembly GCA_004026605.1 of Ondatra zibethicus. NCBI lineage: Eukaryota > Metazoa > Chordata > Mammalia > Rodentia > Cricetidae > Ondatra > Ondatra zibethicus. The sequence goes on along the minus strand of PVIU01008645.1, from coordinate 32,467 downwards.
TTAGTTAGGGTTGCTTGCAAAGCATGCATGAGTTATTTACTGGCACAGAGACAAGTTACTAGTGGCTATGGCATGAAAAAGAATGATTTATTGTTTTTAGCTCTTCAGGGAAGAGTAGGGCCTCATGAGTGTGTCATTCATCTTTGGTAGAATGTTGATGGGCCTCATCTTGTGCATGTCTTGTGCAGGTAACAATCGCTGTGAATTCAGGAGCGCAATGGCCACTTCCTGTTCAGAAGACAGCATTTGACAGCACTCCTCTTCATTTTCTACCCCCTTACACGGTGTTCTTTAAACTTTGGAGAAGGTTATGTACATGTCTTATTTAGGGCTGGGAACTCAACATTCACTTATTCTCTGGACTCTCAGTCAGGATTCTCTGTGCTAACCGTTGTCCACTGCAGAGAAGAGTCTATGAATAAGAGAAATGCGCTACATCGTGGTTAGAAACATAAATGTTTAGAAAGCAGTTCAAGACCATGTCCATTTAGCAAAACAACAGAAGGTTGCTTTTAAGGGTCTAGAGCATCCTCACGTATGAACTTTTAACTAGGCTTACAGAAAAAGTCATACGTTCCTTTTTGAGAAGCAGACATCCAGCCTAAGAAGAAAGCAGTTAGTTAGCTCATAACATCCATGTCACCATTGCACCAGAGGGCACATCTTGCCTGGAAGATTGGTACTATAGCTCATAGTGTTCCAAGCTATTTATAACCATTGATGACTTGTCTCTTCCATCAGGCTGAATAGCATCAAGCTAGCCAGCAAGGAGGAAACTTCCCCCTCAGTTTCGACTTAATTTCATACAATTGTAATCAAAGTGTCCGGTATCTTCAGCAATGGGGTCTAGTCATATAGTTCTTATACAGAACAAAAGAAGTGACAATAGTGACAATAGTCTGTGTTGTTTTCTGGGCCTCCCTGACATAGAGTGCACAGCATAGGGAGATATCCCTGGCATTGGGACTTTTCGTTTAATCGCCTATGGCTTCTGGGATCTGCATTTATATAGTCACACAGGGATTCTTCTAAAGAAGTTCATGTTTTTTTAAAATTGTGTTTTAAAATTACCTTATGAGATAGTTTTCATACTCTTTAGTTTCCATTAATCTTCCTCCCTACCACCTACTCTCTTCCTGTCTCCCATCTACATTTTTACTTCAATATTTGACATCAAGTATTTGCTGTTGTATCACATATACTGTATTTTCCCTCCCTTAAAACATCTTTTCCCCAAGTCAGTACCCCTTTCTAGTTTTAGGACTTCTCTGTGCCAGTGAAAAAAATATCTAAAACTTTTAAGTAAGTTTGCACATATGAGGTAACATACAGCACATTCTTCTTTTGGGTCTGGGTTATCTCACTCAGTATATGTTTTTCTAGTCCCATTCATTATCCTGAAAATTTCACAATTTCATTTTCTTCAGTTACAGTGAAGACCACTGGATAGAAGGTGTCTTAGAGAGAAGTTGAGCCTTGGTACTGAAGAAGCCAAAAGGGGCCATTGTTGAAGGTATAGCCTCAGTTGTAGTGGATACCCGTAGCATACTAAAGATGCCATGACTGCCAAGGACAGGGGCGGGGTGGGGTGGAGCCTGCCCAAGGTTCCTTGACAAGCTGTGGGATGCTGTAGATGGTGGACCTGGAGAGGTACATCTACTCAAGCACTTTGAAGCCCGAGTGATCATGAGTGAGTCCCAGATGCTGGACATTGATCTTTTTATATTGTTGGATACTTGGTTTGTTTTGATTTTACTGTAGCTATGCTCTGGTTTTCTCTTAGAATAAGAATGTATATAACTTGGTTTTTATTTTATAGGAGCCTGCAATTAAGAGACTTTGGATTTTCAATGAGAACTTGGATTTCTAACTGGTTGAAATCATTTAAAGATGGCGAAACGTTTTAGGTTGTACTACAATTCATACTGTAATGTTAACATGAGCTCTTGGGGATAAACAAGAAAGGATGTGATACAGTTTAATAGTGATATGTTTGTATTTGGAGTTGACAATTGGTTGTCCTGGTTAGAGCTGATCAACTTATCACTAACTAAGATCTTACCAACTTATCACTAACTTTTGTCATCTGGGAAGAGGAAACCTCTCTATGGGGGAATTAATCCTGTCTTAGGGTTTCTACTGCTGCAACAAATTGCCTAACCTGATCGAAAATCAAGTTAGGGAGGAAAGGGTTTATACAGTTTACACTTCCGCATTGCTGTTCATCACAAAAGGAAGTCAGGACAAGAACTCAAACAGGACAGGATCCTGGAGGCAGGAGCTGATGCAGAGGCCATGGAGGGGATCTGCTTACTGGCTTGCTTCACATGGCTTACTCAACCCACCCTCTTATAGAACCCAGAACACCAGCCCAGGGATGGCACCACCCACTAAGGGCTGGGTGCTTCCCCATTGATCACTATTTGAGAAAGTACCTTATAGTTGGATCTCATGGACGCATTTCCTCAGCTGAGGCTCCTTCTCTGGTGACTCTAGCTTGTGACAAGTTGTCACACAAAACAAGCCAGTATCTCTTGTCATCTTGACACACAAACACATGGCCACTAAGCCATACTCCTTTCTTATTTATCCTCAGGATCTCACATTGAAAACATAAGTGTACCTTTAAAAGTCCCACGATCTTTACAAATTCAAGCAATAGCATTTCAGTCCCTTTAAAATAGCTGGCCAATCTGTTTTGAAATACAAAGTCTTTTAAAATTCAAAGTCTCTCAGCTGGGCTCCAGTAAAATACTTTCTTACTTCAAGATCGAAAAATTGGCACAGTCACAATCAAATCAAAGCAAAACCAAATTCCAACTGTCAGTGACTGGGATCCACTCAAGATCTTCTGGCGTCCTCCAAAGGGCTTGGGTCATCCTCTGCTGCACACACAGCTTGTCTTCTAGGTTCCGGCTGGCTCCACTCCACTGCTGTTCCTATTTTTAGTGGTCTTCCCAAGGTGCTGACATGTCCAAAATGTTGGTGTCTTGTGCTGCAACTGGACTGCACTTTCACCCATAGCCTCTCATAGGCTTTTCTCACGGTGGCAAGCCTAAACTTCTGCACATGACCTCTTCAGTCCTGGTCTTCAACTGCCACTGAAGCTACACCTTCACCAATGGCCTCTTCTGGCCTCTCACAGTGCCAAGCCTCAGGGTGCTCCACGACCCCTTCATGCCCTCAAAATCAATGCCATCTTGGTGACTCTTACACATTACCAAGTCTGGCTGGCCGCACCAGGTACATACAACCTTGGCCCCCTCTCTCAGGAAATATTTCTTAGATTTCACCTCAGTAATCCTCCTCCTCCTCCTCCTCCTCCCTCTCCTCCTCCTCCTCTTCTTCTTCTTCTTCTTCTTCTTCTTCTTCTTCTTCTTCTTCTTCTTCTTCTTCTTCTTCTTCTTTCTTTTGGTTTTTCGAGACAGGGTTTCTCAGTAGTTATGGAGCCTGTCCTGCAACTCACTCTGTAGACCAGGCTGGTCTTGAACTCACAGAGATTCACCTGCCTCTACCTCCTGAGTGCTGGGATTAAAGGAGTGCACCACCACTGCCTGGCTGCTGGTCTCTTCCTAATCACTATGAATTTCTTTTTTTTTTCTAACATTTAATTCAGAGGTTTGTCCATGATCATCATGGTAACACACAGACAGGCACCCATGTGTTACCTTTTGATCTCACAGGCAACAGGAAATAGTCTGAGATACTGGGAGCAGCTTGAGCATATATGAGACCTCAAAGCTGCCTCCACTGTGACACACTTCCTCCAACAAGGCCATACCTACTCCAACAAAGCTGCACCCGTTAATAGTTCCACTCCCTATGAGCTTATGGGGACAGTTACATTCAAACTACCACAAGGGTGGAGCCTGAGGTTCAAAGTGTCCTTTGGTCACCATGAAAGGTTCTTGATGAATCTATGGAAACAGTTTTTAAAATTGGTACATTTTATTGCATTCATTGTATCCTCTCTCTCTCTCTCTCTCTCTCTCTCTCTCTCTCTCTCTCTCTCTCACACACACACACACACACACACACACACACACATAGTAGGATCAGGAGTTTGAGGCCATCCTTAGCTGCATGTCAAATTTGAGGCTAGCCTGGGCTACATAAATTCTTATCTTAATAAAACAAGGAACAATAACAATATGCTGACTAGGCTGGAGCTATGCCCAGAGTTGGCACAGTTTACTGAGACGGTAGCAAAAGCTGATAGCCAGACACACTTCCAGAAGCAGAATGTTCATCACTTCAGCTGATCTAGCCTGGTTGTGAGCAGGACTGAATCCTCATGGTAATGGGGACTGACTGAGGCTGGCAGGGAGTAGCACTCAGGGGTATGCCCAGACTCACTGGCCATGAGAACCCACAGCAGAAGAATCAATCTCACATATTAAAATAGTCTGTCTTCTTCCAAGAAATTACTGGAATTTCAATATATCTAGAAAGACCTGGGTTCTAAGGGGGCTCTAGCTACCCTACAAACAGTAGATTTGTGTTTCTTGTATGAATTCCTGGTGTTAAGAATAAAAAGAGCCGGGCGGTGGTGGCACACACCTTTAATCCCAGCACTTGGGAGGCAGAGACAGGCAGATCTCTGTGAGTTTGAGGCCAGTGTGGTCTGCAGAGCAAGTTCCAGGTCAGGCTCCAAAGCTACAGAAAAACCCTGTCTCGAAAAACCAACCAACCAACCAAATAGATAAATAACTAAAATAAAAAGAAGCTGTCTTTTACAACTCTGGCTTTGTGCAAAGCATGGTATGAAGGATGTAGAGCCGACACCCTTGTTCAGATGCTTGCCCCTCTCTTGCCTAAACCTGACTGTGGAGGAGCAGCCTCCAGCCCCCGGCCCAGCAGGTATTATTTTCCATTCTCCCACAGGCCCTGGCAACAACAGAGTTATCCAGGAGCAACCCCAGCGGCGGACTTCTGTTGAGTTTGTAAGTCCTTGTGTAGTAATGAGGGGTTCGGGCTGCGTTCCCGGCGCCGGGCCCCTTGTGCCATCCGGCTCCCGGTGTGTACCCGAAATAATTACACGGAAACTGTATTCATTTAAATACTGCCTGGCCCATTAGCTCTAGCCTCTTATTGGCTAACTCTCACATATTTGTTTAACCCATTTCTAATAATCTGTGTGTCACCACGAGTCGTGGCTTACCGGGAAAGATTAAGCGTGTGTGACCTGGCAGGCTTCATGGCGGCAGCTCTCTCTGGCTCTGTCCTTTTCCCAGCATTCTTTTCTCTTTATCCTGTCTATCTAAGTCCTGCCCTATCAGAAGGCCAAGGCAGATTCTTTATTAACCAATAAAAGCAACCCAAATACAGAAGGACCCTCCTACACCATCCTTGGAAGTCAACTTCATGCGTTTTAATCTACTATCTAGAAATGAAAAATAAATCCGAGCGAGTTGATACTGCCCCATTTCCGGATGCTTCACATTCAAACAACTTCAGCAGCCTGTATTTTTGTTTTTTTCTTTTCTTTCTTTTTTCTTTTCTGTTCTTTTTTGTTTCTTTTTTGTTTCTCAAGACAGTGTTTCTTTGTAACTTTGGAGCCTGTGTTGCAACTAGTTCTTGTAGACTAGTCTGGCCTTGTGCCTCTGCCTCCTGAGTGCTGGGATTAAAGGCGTGCACCCACCCCCGCCTGGCTCCAGCCCCGTATTTTTATACCCCCCCCCCCACCTCACAAAACATGAGTCAGTAAAACAAACAAACAGGAAAAAGTTCAAAGTCCTCAGAGTCAAAACCACTGATGCCAAATTTCAGGCTTCAAACAAGCCAATTGATAAATAAAGATACCCTGATGGCTGCTGGGGAGAGCAGTGGAGGCCTTTGAAGAAGGTGAGGAGCTGCATGGAGTCAGAAGGTGGGAGCTGGTCGTAATCACTAACTTCTTAGCTCCTGCCAACCAGCATCAACCATCCCAGCAAAGCAAAACGTTGCTTCCGTAGTTCTGGTATCTTGTTAATCACAGTTGATTCTTCAGCCCCACCTAACCACAGAATTTTAATTCAAAATAACAAACGGCCCCGATAAAGTCTTTAAATTTCCCTCTGAAACCTCACTAGCCAGACCTCCAGCCTCTGCATTACTCTCAACATTCTTATCTGTTCCCACAGAACATCCCAGAGAGTTCTGACACTCAATGGCTTTTCTAGTCCAAAGTTCCAAAGTCTTTCCACAATCCTTCCAAAAATATGGTCAGGTCTGTCACAGCATTACCCTACTACATCGGTAGGCATTTTCTCCCTCTCTGATGACTCTAGCTTGTGTCAAGTTGACACACAAAACCAGCCAGTACAGACACCATCAGATTGGCCTTTGAACACGTCTGTAGGGCGTTTTCTTGGATGCTAATTGCTGTATTAATGTATTAACCAATTATGGGAGGTGCCGTCTCTGTGAGTCTGGGATGTATAAAAATGATAGGTGAGTAAGCCAGTCTTCTTTGTGCCTTGAATTGAGAATTCAAGGGTTACTTCTTCCTTCCTCATCAGAGTTCAAACTGAATGTCTGTTTTTGTTCTTGTTACTTCTAAAATGTTAGTTGGGTGTTGTGGAAGGAAGCAACAAAATTTAAATATTCATATTTAATGTTTGGAAAAATCTGCTTGATTTAATCCTTTGCATTACATGAAAATGTCTCTGACATGGACTCCTTTAAATTCATGTTGTTGATGTTATCGGCAATCTCATTCTAATTAATTCCTTTCCAGGATGCCATTGTGATCATTTCCCTTTGGGATGCTTTGTTCTCTGTCATAATAATCCACAGAACTATCAGACAAGAGCAAAAGAGCCATTCAGCATCTAGTTTAGAAGCTGGATGCTCTTTTCTATGACAGTCAGAGGGTTAGACCCCAGTTTAAATTTTTTTCTGATTTAAAATTTTGAACTTGGCAAAGGCTCAGTTATTAAAGGCTCATCTATGCCTCAGCACCTCTTAGGTATTGAAGAAGTATGTCCATAGTTCCTATTGCAAAAATCAGGTTCGCTTAATTACAAGTTGTGAGAAGAATGACGTACAAACGCTTGTGTCAAAGCCTCCTGTTACACGTGATCAAATAGAGCTGAATATGGATCATAAGTGCTTTCTTTTTATGAAAATGAACCTTTAATTATAGAGTAGTTTACATTCATAGGCAATTAGGCAGTACAGAGTTCTCGTATACCTGATAACCAGTTTCCCCACTGTTAGCATTTACATTACTATGCCCCATTTATCATTACCATATAGACGCTAATGATAAGTTTTCATTACCAGGTACACATGTCCTTTCTCCCTTACACTACATTTAGTTATCATGTCTTTTCGGCCCTCTTGCTCTGGTGGTTTTTCAGAAGTGCCTTGTTCTTTTTTGACCTTGACACTTTTGAGGAATTTAGTCAGATGTTTTGTAGAATATAACTCAGTTGGGGCTTTATTTAATTACCGATTGATGACTAGTTATCAAAATATTTACCATCACCAACTTGAATCACCACCATTAAAACCTTCTCCATTGGGTTCTGGCTGAGCTAGTGTTTATCAGATTCCTCCCTAATAAAGTCATTTTTTTCTTCCTCCTCTCTATTTGGTGAAAGGAAGTCAGTATGTACAGTGCTAAGATAAAGAAATGGGGAATTTACTTGGGTTGTCCAGCTGCATAAGTTATTTGAAATTCTTGGAATGGATGTATCTTTTCTTTATGTTCTCCATATCACTTATTAACTTTATATTTTGATCTATAATGTAATATAGCCACCCTTCGGCACCCACAGGGGATTAGCTTCAGGTTGTTCAAGTTCCTTATGCAAAGTTACATAGTATTTGCATATGACCTATATATATGTTCTTATATATTGAAAATTATCTCTAGATTGCTTATAAAACTTGATGCATTAGGAACATTGGGTGCTGCATTTGACCTTATCCAAAAGACCATAAAATAATAAATGTTGTACAAATAGTTGTAATGCTATAGTTCTTATGTAAATGGAAAACCTTCTGTCATACTTCATATAGGTATGATTTTTTTGAATATTTTCCTTCAATGCCTGTTTGCACCTGCAGATGTATAGTTAATGTTTTGTTCCTCAAATGGTTTTAGCTTTGGCCACTGGGTGCTCTTTCAGATTTTTTTTGTCTTTGACATGACACATAATTGTGGATTCATATATCAAATTTTTAAATTAAATACTTCCTTAAAATATTTTAAATTTAGTTTTACTTTGTGTATATCAGTGTTTCAACTACAAGCATGTATGCACACCACGATGCTACCTGTATCCCTTGGAGCTGGAGTTAAAGACAGTTGTAAAGATATCATCTAGGTTCTGGGAATTGAACCAAAGTCTTCTGGAAGAACATCCAGTGTTCTTAGTCACTTAGCCATCTCTCCAGCCCCAAATTAAATACTTCTTAAAAGCACCTTGTTTTTGATAGTACAAGATGATCCTGGGTCACGTTGTGTATTTCATACTAGAATCCTAAAGGCATCCACTTCCCTGCAGAGCTCTAGCTCTTTGTGCTGGAGATTACATTAGACATCGAGAGCTGAGAGCCGAGGGTGCTTGTTACCACTGCCAGAGTGTTAGCAGCAGTTTCTCACAGATGATAAAGCAAGGGAAAATTTCTATGTGGAAACTTCTCTTGAGAAAAATGGACATATATATCACATACCTATACATACACATTATTAAATAATTCCATGTGAATTTTCCCGTCTGTTGAATGGGAAACCTATTTCCTTGGTACCAATTTGCTACCCTTTAGTGTGTTTGAATGATTTAGGAAATGGAATTTTTTTTTTTTTTGGCTAGGTGATTATTCCCATGAATATCTTAGGTAAAGATCTTTGCAAACAGAGGCACTCTCTTTTCTGGTATTTGCATAATGACAATGACAATCTATTGGAGAAAGGAGAGAGAGACTGAGAGAGAAAGAGACATAGAGAGAGAGAATCCTTTCAGAGAAGGTGGCAGATTTGTTTACTATTCAGAACAATAAAGATTATCCCTCTCTAAGGCAAAATTTGGGCATGTTTCCTTGTGACTTATTATAAAAGATTTAGGCTTCTAAGCTCAAGTTTCTTAGGTGCAATGCGCAGACTCCATTGGAGGTGGTCTCTCTGATCTTTACAGCATGCGGGGACAGATAATGCCCATACAAATATTTTTCTTACTCTGATTTACTAGGACATGTATAACAAAGTTCTGTGGCTCATCAAAAGTTCCAGAAGTCATGTCTGTCGATCACGAGACTGGCAGTGCAATCTTTTTTTAAAAATATTCTTTTATTTTTTCATTCAAAAATTTACACTTCCTCCCCTTCTCCCAGTCCCCTCCCACTCCTCCCTACCCCTCCTGCCTCCCCCTGCTTCCTTAAGAGAGGGCATGGTACCCTACCCTGTGGGAAGTCTAAGGCCCTCCCCTAGCAATCCCGGCCTAGGAAGGTGTGCATCCAAATAGACTAGGTTCCCAAAAAGATAATACATGCAGAAGAGATCGGTCCTAGTGCCATTATTGATGCCTTCTCAGTCTGCCCCCATTGGCAGCCACATTCATAGCGTCCGGTTTGATCATATGCTCGTTCAGTCCCGGTCCAGCTGGTGAGCTCCCATTAGATCAGGCACACTGTCTCAGTGGGTGAACCAGCCCCTCACGGTCCTAACTTCCTTGCTTATCTTCTCCCACCTTCTGCTCTTCGACTGGACCTTGGGAGCTCAGTCCATTGCTCTGATGTGAATGTGGTCTCTGTCTCTATCTCCATCCATCGGACGAAATTTCTATGGTGATGATCAAGATATTCATCAGTGTGACTATGGGACAAGGCACCCTCTTCTCTGCTGCCCAAATACCTAGCTGGGGACATCCCCGTGGATACCTGGGATCCCCTCTAGAGCCAAGTATCTTGCCAATCCTAAAATGACCCCCTTAATGTAGATATCTTATTCCCTTCTCCAATATCCACCTTTCCTCCATCTCCACCCTCCCACTTCCCCAAGCTCTCCCCAGTCCTTCCCTTCTCCCTTCTCCTTCCCCCTCTCCCCTTCTCCCACCCCATTCCCACCCCTACCCCCACCCCCATCCCTGCCCCGTGCTTCCAACTTTTGCCCGGAAATCTTGTTTGCTTCCAAATTCCAGGAGGATCTATATATGTTTTTCTTAGGGTTCACCTTGCTATTTGGCTTCTCTAGGCTTGTGAGCTATAAGCTTAATGTCCTTTGTTTATGACTAGAGTCCACTAATGAGTGAGTGTATACCATAATCGTCTTTTTGGGTTTGGGTTACCTCACTCAGGATAGTGTTTTCTATTTCTATCCATTTGCATGCAAAATTCAAGATGTCATTTTTTTTTTTTTACCGCCAAGTAGTATTCTAATGTGTATATATTCCACACTTTCTTGATCCATTCTTCCATTGAGGGGCACCTCGGTTGTTTCCAGGTTCTGGCTATTACAAATAATGCTGCTATGAACATAGTTGCACAAATGCATTTGTAGTATGATTGGGCTTCTCTTGGGTATATTCCCAAGAGTGGTATTGCTGGATCCTGAGGTAGGTTGATTCCCAATTTCCTGAGAAACCACCACACTGATTTCCAAAGTGGTTGCACAAGTTTGCATTCCCACAAGCAATGGATGAGAGTTCCCCTTACTCCACATCCTCTCCAGCATAGACTATCACAGGTGTTTTTGATTTTAGCCATTCTGACAGGTATAAGATGGTATCTCAAAGTTGTTTTGATTTGCATTTCCCTGATCGCTAAGGAAATTGAACATGACCTTAAGTATCTTTGGCCATTTGAACTTCTTCTGTTGAGAATTCTCTGTTCAGATCATTACCCCATTTTTAAATTGGGTAATTTAGAATTTTAATGTCTAGTTTCTTGAGTTTTTTGTATATTTTGGAGATCAGACCTTTGTCTGATATGGGGTTAGTGAAGATCTTCTCCCATTCAGTAGGATGCCTTTTTGTCTTAATGACTGTGTCTTTCACTTTACAGAAGCTTCTCAGTTTCAGGAGGTCCCATTTGTTCATTGTTGCCACTGGGGTTTTACACAGTGGTCTCCTGTGCCCATGTATTGCAGGCTACTTCCCACTTTCTCTTCTATCAGGTTCAGTGTGGTCGGATTTATATTGAGGTCTTTAATCCATTTGGACTTGAGTTTTGTGCATGGTGATAGATAAGGGAATAACTTCATTCTCCTACAGGTTGACATCCAGTTATGCCAGCACCATTTGTTAAAAATGCTTTCATTCTTCCATTGTATAATTTTAGCCTCTGTGTCAAATATGAGGTGTTCATAGGTTTGTGGATTAATATCCGGGTCTTCGATTCAATTCCATTTGTCAACGTCTCTTTTTTTATGCCAATACCAAGCTGTTTTCATTACTGTAGCTCTGTAATAGAGTTTGATGTCAGGGATGGTAATGCCTCCAGAAGTTCCTTTATTGTATAGGATTGTTTTGGCTATTCTGTGTTTTTGTTTTTCCATATAAAGTTAGTTATTGTTCTCTCAAGGCCTATGAAGAATTTTGTTGGGATTTTGATGGGGATTGCATTGAATCTATAGATTGCCTTTGGTAGAATTGCCACTTTTACTATATTGATCCTACCAATCCAGGAGCATGGGAGATACTTCCATTTTCTGGTATCCTCTTCAATTTCTTTCTTCAAGGCCTTAAAGTTCTTGTCAAATAGATCTTTTACTTCCTTGGTTAGTGTTACCCCAAGATACTTTATGCTATTTGTGGCTATCGTGAAGGGTGATGTTTCTCTGATTTCCCTCTCTGTCTCTTTATCTTTTGTGTATAAGAGTGCTACTGATTTTTTAAAGTTGATCTTGTATCCTGCCACTTTACTGAAGGTATTTATCAGTTGTAGAAGTTTTTTGGTAGAGGTTTTGGGGTCACTTATGTACACTATCATATCATCTGCATATAAAGAAAGTTTGACTTCTTCCTTTCCAATTCGAATCCCCATGATCTCCTTATTTTGTCTTATAGCTATTGCTAGGACTTCAAGCACTATATTAAGGAGATATGGAGAGAGTGGACAGCCTTGTCTTGTTCCTGATTTTAGTGGAATCACTTTGAGTTTCTCTCCATTTAATTTGATGTTAGCTTTTGGCTTGCTGTATATTGCTTTTATTATATTTAGATATGATCCTTGTATCCCTAATCTCTCCAAGACCTTTATCATAAAGGGGTGTTTAATTTTGTCAAATGCTTTTTCAGCATCTAATGAAATGATCATATGTTTTTTTTCTTTCAGTTTATTTATATGATGGATTACATTGTTAGATTTTCGTATTTTGAACCAGCCCTGCATCTCTGGGATGAAGCCTACTTGATCATAATGGATGATTTTTTTTGATGTGTTCTTGGATTCGGTTTGCAGTATTTTATTTAGAATTTATTGCATCGATGTTCATAAGTGAGATTGGTCTGTAATTCTCTTTCTTAGTTGCGTCTATGTGTGGTTTTGGTATCAGGGTAATTGTAGCTTCATAAAAAGAGTTTGGCAATGACCCTTCTGTTTCTATTATGTGAAACACAGTAAGGACTATAGGTATTAGCTCTTCTTGGAAGTTCTGGTAAAATTCTGCATTAAAACCATCTGGTCCTGGGCTTTTTTTGGTTGGGAGGTTTTTGATGACAGCTTCTATTTCCTCGTGACTTATAGGTCTATTTAAATTGTTCACCTGGTCTTGATTTAATTTCTGTATGTGGTATTTATCTAAAAATCTGTCCATTTCTTTTACATTTTCCAATTTTGTGGCATACAGGCTTTTGTAGTAAGACCTAATGATTCTCTGAATTTCCTCAGTGTCTGTTGTTATGTCCCCCTTTTCATTTCTGATCTTGTTAATTTGAGTGTTCTCTCTCTGCCTTTTGATTAGTTTGGATAAAGGTTTGTTGATCTTGTTGATTTTCTCAAGGAACCAGATCTTTGTTTCATTGATTCTTTGGATTGTTTTGTGTCTCTATTTTGTTGATTTCAGCCCTCAGTTTTATTATTTCCAGTCTTCTACTCCTCCTGGGTGAGTCTGCTTCTTTTTTTTCTAGAGCTTTCAGGTGTGCTGTTAAGTTACTAATGTGTGCTTTCTCTGTTATCTTTATGTGGGCACTAAGTGCTATGAACTTTCCTCTTAGCACTGCTTTTATGGTCTCCCATAGGTTAGGGTATGTTGTTTCTTTATTTTCGTTGAATTCAAGGAAGACTTTAATTTTTTTCTTTATATTTTTCTTGACCCAGGAGTGGTTCAGTAGTTGACTGTTCAGTTTCCATGAGTTTGTAGGCTTTCTGGGGGTGAAATTGTTGTTAAATTCTATCTTTACTCCATGGTAATCCAATAAGACACAGGTGGTTACTCCAATTTTTTTGTATCTGTGGATGTTTGCTTTGTTACCGAGGATGTGATCAATTTTCGAGAAGGTTCCATGAGGTGCTGAGAATAAGGTATATTCTTTCCTGTTTGGGTGGGATGTTCTATAGATGTCTATTAAGTCCATTTGATTCATTACATCTGTTAGTTCTCATATTTCTTTGTAAAGTTTCTGTCTGGTTGACCTGTCCATTGGTGAGAGAGGAGTGTTGAAATCTCCTACTATTAGTGTGTGGGGTTTCATGTGTGCTTTGAGTTCTAGTAATGTTTCTTTTACATATGTGGGTGCCTTTATATTAGGGGCATAGATATTCAGGATTGAGACTTCATCCTTATGGATTATTCCTGTTATGAGTATGAACTGTCCATCTCCATCTCTTTTGATTGATTTTAGTTTGAAGTCAATTTTGTTAGATATTAGTATAGCCATACCTGCTTGTTTCTTAGGGCTGTTTGTTTGAAAAACCTTTTCCCAACCCTTAACTCTGAGATAATGTCTTCTTTGTGGTTGAGGTGTGTTTCTTGTAAACAGCAGAATGTTGGATCCTGTTTGTGTATCCATTCTCTTAACCTGTGCTATTTTATAGGTGAGTTGAGTCCATTGATATTAAGCGATATTTTTGACCACTGGTTGTTAACTCCGGTTATTTTCTTTATGGTTGTAGGGTTTGTATGTCTCCCTTCTTTGAGTTGTGCTGGTGGAGGGTTGTTAGATGTCTGTGTTATTATGGGTGTTGTTTGCTTCCTTTAGTTGTGGTTTACCTTCTAGTACTTTCTGTAAGGCTGGGTTTGTGGCTATGTATTGTTTAAATTTGTTTTTATCCTGGAATGTCTTGTTTTCTCCATCGATGGTGAAAGAAAGCTTTGCTGGGCATAGTAGTCTGGGCTTGCATCCATGGCCTCTTAGTGTCTGCAGCACATCTATCCAAGACCTTCTGGCTTTCATGGTTTCCATAGAGAAGTCAGGTGTAATTCTGATAGGTTTACCTTTATATGTTACTTGACCTTTTTCCTTTGTAGCTCTTGATATTCTTTCTTTATTCTGTATGTTTTGTGTTTTGATTATTATATGGTGAGGGGATTTTTTTTTTGATCCAGTCTATTTGGTTTTCTGTATGCTTCTTTGGCTTCATTTGGTTTTCTTGTACCTTCATAGGAATATCCTTCTTTAGATTGGGAAAGTTTTCTTTTATAATTTTGTTGAATATATTTTCTAGGCCTTTGAGCTGTGCTTCTTCTCCTTCTTCTACCCCTATTACTCTTAGGTTTGGTCTTTTCATGGTGTCCCAGTTTTCCTGGATGTTTTGTGTACGAATTTGTTGGATTTGTTGTTTTCTTCAATCAATGAGTTTATTTTCTCTATCGTATCGTCAGCATCTGAGATTCTTTCTTCTATCTCTTGTATTCTGTTGGTTATACTTGTCTCTGTAGTTCCTGTTCGTTTATCCAGATTTTCCATATCCTGCCATCTCTCAGTTTGTGTTTTCTTCATTGCCTCCATTTCAGCTTTCATGTTTTGAACTGTTTCCTTTACCTGTTTGATTGCTTTTTCTTGGTTTTCTTGGGTATCTTTTTGGAATTTATTCATTTCTTCTAACTTTTGTTAGTCTTCTCGTCCCTTTCTTTAAAGGAGTTTTTCACTACTTCTTTAATGTTCTCTATTTAATGTTACATTTAAAGTTGATTTCTTCTACTTCTTTTGGATTAGGCTGCTCAGGTTTTCCTGTTGCATACTCGCTGGATTCTGGTGTTATCATGTTGCTTTTCAGGTTGTTGGAGGAATTCTTGGATTGGCGCCTGCCCATCTCTTCCTTTGAATATGGTCAGGAGCGTCTTGGTGGCTTGGTCCCTCCAGATGGATCAGCTGGTACTTGATATGGGCCACTTGCAGTCCGTATGTATCCGCCGGCACTGGATCAGGGCCACTTGTTGGCCCAGGACCTCGCAGTCAAAAGGGCGGGCTTAGTAGAAGTAGCCTGCTCTGTTCCGTGGAACAAGGGAATCCCTGCAGCCCTGCACTCACCATTCCCCCAGAGCTGCAGCCTGGAAGCAGGCTGATTTCAGCGAACCTAGGACCCCACAGATGGAAAGGTGTTCCGGGGGGCCAGCTGTTGTATGATAAGCAGAAAAGCCAGTAGAGGGCAGGAGGCCCCCTGAGTGGCCAGAAAGCCTCCGGGATTGGAGGGCACCAGTAGACCCCTCCTAGGGCTTCTGGGCGGCGGGCCTGGGACCCACTTACCAGTCCGGATGTATCGGATGTATCAGCCGGCACTGGATCAGGGCCACTTGCTGGCCCAGGACCTCACAGTCAAAAGGGCGGGCTTAGTACCTGGCAGTGCAATCTTTAGTTTGCAGCAGGGTAAAATCCCAGACTCGTCAGGGTTAGGAAACTAGTCTCTCAGTTTTGGATTAATACTAGCAATTTTGTGATATTTCTCAGGTAAATATAAGGTCCCTTTGAGTAACTAGTGCTAATGGAAAATTCAAAGAGGAATACGATTTCACCTCTCATGTAGAATAAATAAAAAAATTTTGCGATTCAACATCACAACTTGTTTATAGGAGAGGTCAAAGGTAAAAGCATACAGGGTAAAGGAGAGTTGAATTCCATTCACAAATGGACAAAAACCTGACTTTACTATGGAAAGTGCAGGAGGAAAGCAGGGTTTGAAATGCAGACTGTTCATGTTAGAATTTGTGTTTCCATCAGTTATCCACAACTTCTAGTTATAAAAAGGCCCCTAGGCAAGGAAAAGCACACACAGCTATAAAAACACATAATCCAGAAGATTTACTGTAATTGGTAGTGTTATACTGCACACACATAGTAATCTTTTTTTCCCCTCATTCCAAAGCCTTAAGCTTTCCTGACACCAGTAATAAGTCCTACACACTCCCAAGGCTATTGGTGAAGTGTGGGAGGGTGGGAGAGTCTGCAGGAAGGGATCTGAAGAAAAGCCTGGACACCTACATGAGAGATGCCTCAAGAGGCCTCTAGTGATCTTGTCTAGGGGTGAGGTCTACTACTGAATATTTGCTCAAACACAGACTCCCTTGAGAAAGAGAAATCTTGAATGATGACATTGACTGAGAATTTCCTTTACTGACCAGCAGGTGTTGCTAAGGAGTCATGAGGAAGGTAGGCGGGGCAACATCTAATCCACCCTGAACTGCAATGGGTAAAAGGGTAAACTTGTGAATGGCCACTTCCATTGTCTCTCTCTATAGCAAAATGTCTGTCTGAATATGGACTCAACAAATCATCGTCTTCATCTGTTTCTGACTTGTGCAGGTGCCTTCAAATGCTGATTCTTTCACCCACATTTATTTTCTAAGAATTTCTAATTAAAGTCAGTGAAATGGGGAACTGTTAGCAAGCTGTTTATAATTTTATGCAATGAATACTTGTATAAAACATTGAAAATAAAGAGGTATCAATTGTTTGCGGCAAGCAGTGCTGGGAATGGCAGGGAATGACCTGGAAGGCTCCCAGCTTATGAGCTGGCTTCCTCTCAGCTCTCCAGGTTCCCGGATGCCTTTTACTCTTCTCCCATGCTCAGTAGCACCCAGGGCTCACTTTTGAGAAAGAGTTCATTCTCTACACTGTTCAGGGTCTGTCGAGTGTGGTCAGTCCACACGCTGCCCCTTCAGTGATCAGAGAAGGGAGACTGAGGTCAAGTACGGCTCATCAGAATCTCAGTGCTTGGAGACTGTGTGGAGTATGGTAATCATGGGCATATTGTCTTCTTGATATCTGAAAATGACACTCTGGTAGTGCTTGCTAGGACCTCACAGCTACCATGTTTCCTTCTTTCCTCAGAGGCCAGTCGGTCTTCATTGTTCCTTCAAGTTTGTAAATCATCCTATTTTCTTCAGCAAATACCCATTCACTTCTGTCATCCAAAGAAACAGCTCCCAACACAGAAGAATAAAAGACATAGTCTGTTCTGGAGCAAATATGAGTGACCATGACCCAGGCACATACATGTAGACCTCCCTAACTATAATTTTCCAGCGGAAAAGCAGTTCTGTGGAGTTTTACAGTAATAGCACAAAGAGTGTTACAAATCAAGCCTGGTATTGGCATAAAAACAGACGAATGGAACTGAGTTGAAGACACGGATATCAATTCACACACCTATGGTCACCTGATTTTTGACAAAGAAGCAAAAAATATAAAATGAAAAAAAGAAAGCATCTTCAACAAATGGTGCTGCCATAACTGGATATCAACATGTAGAAGAATGAAAATAGATCCATATCTATCATCATGCACAAAACTAAGTCCAAATGGATCAAAGACCTCAACATAAAGCCAGCCACACTGAACCTTATAGAAGAGAAAGTGAGAAGTACACTTGAACTCATTGGCACAGGAGACTACTTCCTCAGCAACACAGACACTGAGAGAAATAGTAATAAATGAAAAGCTTCTGAAACTGAAAAGCTTCTGTAAAGCAAAGGACACAGTCAACAAGACAAAACATCAGCCTACAGAATGGGAAAATATCTTCACTAACCCCACATCAGACAGAGGTCTGATCTCCAAAATATACAAAGAACTCAAGAAATTGGTCATCAAAAGAACAAATAATCCAATAAAAAACGGAGTACAGACCTAAACAGAGAACTTTCAACAGAGGAATCTAAAATGGCTGAAAGACACTTAAGAAAATGTTCAACATCCTTAGTCATCAGAGAAATGCAAATCAAAACAACTCTGAGATTCCATCTTACACCTGTAAGAATGGCCAAGATCAAAAACACTCACGACAACTTATCTTGGAAAGGATGTGGGATAAAGGCAACACTCCTGCATTGCTGGTGGTAGTGCAAAGTGGTACAACCCCTTTGGATATCAGTGTGGTGATTTCTCAGAAAATTAGGAAACAACCTTCCTCAAGACTCAGCAATACCACCTTTGGGTATATACCCAAAGGATGCTCAATTATACCATAAGGACATGTGCTCAACTATGTTCATAGCAGCATTGTTTGTCATAGCCAGTACCTGGGAACAACCCAAATGCCCCTCAACTGAAGAATGGATAAGGAAAATGTGGTACATTTACACAATGGAGTACTATACAGCAGAAAAAAAATGACATCTTGAAATTTGCAGGCAAATGGATGAATCTATAAAACATCATATTGAGTAAGGTAACTCAGACCCAGAAAGACAAATATCACATGTACTCACTCATAAGTAGCTTTTAGACATAAAGTAAAGAAAACCAGTCTACAATTCACAATCCCAAGAACCTAGACAATAATGAGGACCCTAAGGGAGACATACATAGATCTAATCTACATGAGAAGTAGAAAAAGACAAGATCTCCTTTGTAAATTGGGAGCATGGGGACCTTGTGGAGGGTAGAAGGGGAACAGGGAAAAATGTATAGCTCAGTATAATAAAAAAATTTTAAAAACCCACAAAAATACATCTAATGTGGGGACATCAGAGAGGCAGGGCAGAGCAAGATGGGGGAATCTTTCTTATGGGTCTGAGATGCTCCCTGATGACATTTTTAACTTTGTGGTTGGTTGAAAATAGTGGTCTGGTGAGTTAGTCAGTTCCAGAAGGTTTGTGTCTGTTAGTCACAGGATATTAGCACCCACACAGAGGTGGGCAGCAGCATGGTTATACAGGGAGTAAAGTTAGCCCAAGCTGAGGGTCATTATATAGGGAGCGAAAGCTAGCCCAAGATGAAGTGTCACTATATTAGGAGCGAAAGCCAGCCCAAGATGAGGTGTCCTTAGGTTCTCTGTACTTGTAATGTCCCAACCCATCCACACCACTACAGCTTGGACCAATTCATCTGTCTTTGCCACTACAGCTTGGACCAATTCATCTGTCTTTGAAGACACAGCTTCTTCACAGGAATTCTCCTTCACACCTAGAATAGCCAAGCTTGGTGCCTGTTGATTGCAGCTGAGAGATCAGGACTAATCTAGTGAGATAAAGATTTCAGTCCCGTAGAAATCATTCCAAAGGATTATACAAAATCTCTGTTAAATTTACTATAGAGAAGGACTGGTCTCAGGACGATGGTAACTTGTCTGAAGGTAATAAATAACTGTCATTAACAGACCTCCACTGTACTCCACACAATGTCCTGATCATTAACATCTATTATCTTATTTAATATTCAGAATGGCCTCATTGGGCATGTATTATGATCCCTGTATAATAGATGATAAATCTGATGGTGAGTGACTAAGTAGCTTTCCCATTGCCATATAAAGGTTTATTGTATAGAATATTAGTTTTTTAAAACTACATTATATTTTTCAGAGCAGCTATAATCAAGTGTCTCCAGATGGGTAGCTTAAAACACGGAGATATCTTATCTCATGCTTCTTCAAGTCTGTAACGCCATGTTTTCTGAAAGACAGCCTTGATTATGCCTTCTAGCTGGTTCCCTTGAAACCCTTGGATTCTAAACTCATTACTCCAGTTCTGCCTCGGTGATCACAATGGGGTTTCCTTCTGTGTGTCTCTTTTCCTTCCATGAACAGTATATTGCATTTGGTGCCCCTCTTTACAAGAATGCCATCATATTCCTTAACCATTTGTGTCTACGGTAACCCTGTTTCCAAATACATTGTATCCTGAGGTACTAGGTTGTTAGAATTCTTTCTTTAATTTGTTCTACAGCAAAGTGTTATTAAGGGTAGCTCAAAAAGAGTTCTTCAGTCAGATAAGTTTGAGACACACTGTTAAAGGACCTACCTTCTCCAGTAAAACCTGGGGTGGAGTAATGCCAGCCTGCTCTGCTCTCAGTGCACTGGGAGAGCCCGAGGCAGGTGCCCTCCCTTCTGGCTTTGCTTTTATCTGCTGTATCACTTGAGACAGCCACGCCTCTTCTTGAGTCTGAGTTTCCTTATTTCTAAGAAACAACACTATGCTTTCCCCGTGGAATTCTCGAGGGAGTAAACTAAATGAGGCTGGCTGAACAACATCCTCTACAGTGTCTCGCATAGAAACAGGTAAGCTCTTAAGAGGAGGTACTTTTGTTATGATAGCCGGATGCTTCTGAATTTCCTGGTAGTTTTTTTTTAATTTAAATTTTTATTTTTAGAGAATTTTCTATATGAGTGATATTTATATAATTTCTACTCCTCTCTTTCTCCCTTTCCAATTTCTCCCATGTTTTTCCAACCCTTTCAACTTAACAATGCCTTCCTCTATATTATTACTGTTACTCCCCAGAAAACACCCCAATACAAAAAAAACATAAAATCTTATGCGGTTGCTTTAGTATGTTTGGTGTTGCTTTTGTATATACCTATTTAGGTCTGAGCACTTGGGATTGGATAACCTCTCAGAGGCTTATCCCTGGAGAAAACTGACTCTCCATCTCCCAACAGCCATTGATTGTAGCTTTTCCTAGGGGCGCCATCTTGTGAGATTTCCCCCATCCATGTTGGTATATCAAGTGGTGTCATTCATTATACAGGTCATATTTAATCAACCATACTGTTGAGATTTCATGGTTGCAGCTTCCCTGTCCTGTTTAGAAGATACTATCTAGCAGTAGGCATCCTGGTCTTTTCGTTGTTATAATCTTTCTAGTTTCCACAATGTCCCCTGAGCTTTTGGTGTAGGGGTTGAGTTGTAGATGTATCAGCTAGGGCCAGGAACCCCATGGTCGGTTGTTCTTTGCATTTGACCAGTTGTGAATTTCTGTAATGATCTCACTCTGCTGCAAAAGAGAAGCATATTTGATGAGGATCAAGAGCTAAACACTTACCTGTGGATATAAATATCAAGTGTACATTTAGAAACTATACTATTTTGACTTAAAAAAAAGGCAGTTATAGGTTCTCCTGGATCTAAGATCTCTCCAGCCAGGGGTAGTTGGCTAGGTTTACAGTACCAAGCATGAGTTCCTCCTCTCTAGGTGAACCTTAAATCCAATTAGACAGTTGTTGGTTATCCCCAAAATGTAAGTGCCACTGCTGAACTATGGGGGATATCTTGATGGGCAGGTCATTGGTGTGGTTCATAGACTTTATAACTGGATGGGATTGTTGATTAGCTTTTTTTCCCTGGGCAGCTTGCATAGCAGCTTCTGATGCTATGAGAACTAGTCCTCAAGGCGGAGCCTCCCAGGTCAGTTCCATCTCAAGTCTTCCATGTCATGTATCTGAAGTGTGTGCTGTCTTCAGCAGGAGGATTTTACCTTCAAGATCTTGGAGCCAATCAAGGGCAATGACAATTAGCCTCTATATTTTTTCTTTCCCCAGTTGAGACAGGGGTCTCACTATGTAGCTCTGGCTGTCCTGGAACTCATTATGTGGACCGAGCTGGCCTCAGACTCACAGAGATTCACCTGCCTCTGCCTCCCGAGTGCTGGGATTAAAGATGTGGGCCACCATGCTTCTATCTATTGTTTTGAGAGTTTCCTTGACCATTCTGACCAGAAATTTGAAGGGAAGTTTCCCATGCCTGCCTGACACTGGGGTTTCTGTTGGATAGTCTATGACTCTTGTGGCACAACTCCATTTCAAACACACAGACATACACATACACACTCCACATATGTACTTTTAAGTAAACATATGAAACAATGCTTTCCATAAGACTTTTCCAAAGATCCTCAGTGTGTTATTTGTCCTTCCTTCCTCCCTCTCCCTCTGTATTACCCCTTCTCTTCTCTCCTGAGTTAAAGCCCCTCCCCTACTCCCCTTTTCCTGTACACAACACCTGTATCCTATTAAACCTATCTCTAGAGTGCATTGTCCCACTTCCTCCCATGATCCCATTCTACTTTCCTGGCTTCTATGGTTGCTTCAGGTTACATATTCACATCTAAAGATCTGGAGCTAGGATTCAAAAACAAGAGAGGACAGGTGGCCCCTGTCTTTCTGGGACTGGGTTACTTTAGTGTAACATTTTCCCTTTCCATCCATTTACCTGCAAATTTCATGCTTTCATTTTTCTTTACACCTGGGCCTCATAAGAGTGTGGGGACAGAGAAGGGGTTGAGCACGCACCTGGCTGGCTTGGTGCATATAGAAATGCGGGGATGGAGACAGCTCCCTGGGATTTTTATTAAGGACTTTTAAAACCTCAAGAACGATTCCTAAGCAGGGCAATGTCAACCATTAGAGTTTTATTGTTCATCTCTTATCATTTTTTTTTTATTTTTAGGAGAAGAATTTTACATATGATAATACAAATTTACATCTGGTAAATATTTGAATCAGTTGTACCCCTTAATTTCCAGCATTAGGAAGCATGGGCTGCTGTTCAGCTGTCGAGTTCCTTTTTCTGACTTGTCACACCACTGAGGGGAAAAGGATGTCATCACGTAGTCATCAGCAGAAGAGAAATTTCGAAAGAGACCTCATTGGAAAAAGGACAGCCCACAAGCAGTTCGGCTCTCAGAGGAGACCGAGCTCCTGGGTGATCGCGCTGAAGAGTGGTCCGGCGCGTCTGTCTGTCAGGCATGGAACCCAAGCGGATCAGGGAGGGCTACCTGGTGAAGAAGGTAAGTAGCGAAGCACTTACAAGGGTGGCTGGACCTAGACAGGGGCTTGCCGAGGATTGGCGCTGGCTTCATACTGTGCCCTTCCCTGGCGGGGATGTTCCATATTGGATCTATTGAGCTGGAAGGAGGGAGTCATACAGCCGGTGTGTTGGAGTGTGGCAGCCTCCGCACGTTCCACGACATTTTTTTGTATTAAAAGTAAATTAACTTAGTTCAGGCTTCAGAACATTTGCCCTTCCAAGCCTGAGAATTCCAGATGGCAGGTGTGGAAGGTAAAAATCCAGACGGCAAACTTTTTCATGATTTGAAACACTTTGCCTTTTGGTAAAAAACGCCTCAACTTCTTCTGTAAGAGAAGTTACCCAGAGGACTGACTGCTCAGTTCTTATTTACACCGCAGGGTGGTGGAAGTGTTAGGGGTGGGCTGGGTGGGGGTAGGTGTGATAAGCTGACAAAAGATCACAGCTAATTTCTTGGGCCTTCTCGGACTTACTGCACGAAAGACCTTGTGTTTCGTTTCAAGGGTGTGAGGGTGGTTGGAGGTGGTGATAGTGGGTGTGGGCTGCAATTTTTTACAGCCTGAGTGAATTTGTAGATGGATCACATGGAGGCGTGTGAATATTAAAGAGTGCTTCATGTCATGGGAAATTGAATCTTGTTAATGTTTCTTGTCTTTCTTCTGCTGCTGTGTGTGCTTTGAGTTGTGAAAGTTTCTTGCACGGTGCATTCACACGTAGGGGCTGCAGGCATCCTGTGGGCAGTACACTGAGCATAGACACACTCACATGATGCCAAGTGGGTTCAGCCGCTCAGAAATGTTGCTTCTGACTAAATTCATGAGTAATTTTCTAGCCAATAGGCAGGCAATGTGACTCTTATTTTCTTTTAAAGTCAATTAAATTTATTAATTGGCTGGTTAATCAGTTTTTGAGATTGGGTCTTACTCTACACTCTTAATGTGTTTGTAAGGCTGACCTTGGACTGGCGGCAAGAATCCTGACTTAGTCTTCCAAATGTTGGGATTTCAGGAATGAACAACCACACACACAACTGCACCCAGCTGCGGTTATTCATTAATTAAATTTAATTATTAATTAATTAAATTTATTTAATTACATTAAATAAATGTAACTTTAACTTAGAGTTGCAGTTATTTCTCTTTCATTTAAAACAGCTTTTGTCTGCAGGCACTGAAGGTACACATTGTGATCTGGTTACATTTTTGCTTTGGGTTAGAAAGAAATGGTGTGGAGACTAAGATCCCCAGGAATGGGGGTCTGACAGAGTCAGGAGAAACCCCCTCTCTTACTTTGGGCAGTGAGTTCTCTATTTAGCACCCTAGGGTTTTCCTGAAGCAAAGATAATCTCCATTAGTGTTCACAGAGTATCTGTGGTGGCGAGAGTTATGAGTTGGGGCTGGAGAATACATGGGCCTTCAGGGTATTCTCTTAGGCTAGTTGAACTTTGAAACACCCCTTTTATAAATAATATGTAAATGAAACAGACGGGTGTAGGTTATTGGTAACTGGCACCCATGCCGTTCCTCTCTGAGAACCGAAAGGAACTGTGGTTAACTGACCTCCTCCTTGATCACACTGAGTAGTACCTCATTTTGTGCATGTGTTTCTCAGCGTCTGTGTGTCTGCGTGGGTACACATCTTCTGTGGTGTGTGTACAAAGGTCAGAGGAAAACTTGCAGGAGTCAGTTCTGTCCACCCCCCAACCCGCCGCTATGTGGGTTCTGGGAGTCTGACCCAGGCCACTCTACTTTCTGGTAGGCACCTTTACTGAAGTGCTGAGTCACTTACCTGGCCAGGCCTTGTTTTAATACGAAATGACAAAATTGACGTTATAAAGTGCGCGTGCTTATACTTTGTGGTCACTACACCACAAAAACATCGGTGATTCAATGTGCAATAAGCGAGGCCTGGCAAGTGGGGGTGGTAGAGTCAGGACTGTGACATACCTGGATTCCATAGTTTTTAATCAGTCACAGTAATTCTTCCAGATTTTACCAGTAAGTGCCAATCTAGGAAAGAATAGAAGAGAGCATAGTGAAAACTCACACTGATGTTTCCACAATGTATGTCTCCCATAATTCTTGTGGAAAGAGACACTAATATTACACTTAAGCTTGCGTCATATGCAGTCTAATACGCATCTTTCCATGTCGCTTTGCATTTCCTCAGGGACACTTAGACACTTCTTTGTCTAAAGATTTTCTAATAATTTGGACTTTACTTTTGTTTTTGGACTTCAAACCCCAGGCCTCACGTCTGGTTAGACAAAAGTCCTTTACCACTGAGCTATACCCCTGACCCTCTAATTTGGCATTTTACAGAACCATTTGTTTCAGAAATAGTTTGCCAGTTGTAGATGTCAACCTGAAACTAGATTTCCTAATTAGGCATCAAAATTCTTAACTTCTTTATAGTTTATGTTTCTTTCAGTTATAGAATATGTGGGCTAAAAATCTATCGATCACCTATGTATGTATGTATCGACCTATGTACTGTACCATCTATCATCTATCTGTCTGTCTGTCTGTCTGTCTACCCAGCCTACAGTAGGTACCACATAATTGAGGATGGACATCAGCAAATACATATATCTCCACAACTTGTGAGATGTCAGATGACTCCAAAACAACCCTGAGGAGAGAACTGTGAGAATCTCCTCCTGTGGAGACTTTAGGAGTCAGGGGTGTGGCTGCTCAGAGGAAAGCTTGCCAAGTAATACTAATAATGGAAGTGAGTTCCTCCTCTTTGCTTTTTCTCTTCTATTCAGTCACAGATTCCAGGGTAGGAATTAAACAGGGCTTTCTCCTATGCCTTATGAAATAGTTATTTTCGAGTTAGGATAGTTTGGTTCGAAAGAAAATACAACCTTGGGAAATGCCGGTGATGGAATTTTGTCAAGTCTTGGGGTCGATGGTCAATGGTATAAACTGTAACATGTCCCTTCTTTGTCCCTCTCTCTTTCTCATTCTCTCTCTCTCTCTCTCTTTCTCTCTCTCTCTCTCTCTCTCTCTCTCTCTCTCTCTGTCTCTGTGTGTGTGTGTGTGTGTGTGTGCAGCATGCACCACAGTGTGTGTATTGAGCTCAGTAGACAGCTTGCTGGGGTCGGTTTTCTCCTCCCACCATGTGGTTCCTGAGATTAGACCCAAGTCACCAGGCTTGGCATCAAGCACATTTCCTCCTGAGCCATCTCATGAGTGCATGTTTCTCTTTTTGCTCTGTTAGAGATAACTGTCCGCATTTCACAATGCATGTTTCCTCTTTTGCTTCCTGGCTGAGATCCTTAAATAGAGAGTTTGGTTAAGAAGGGGAGAAAAGAATGTGACTCTCATTTTTCAACCCTTCCATTCTAAATCACACTCCTTGCCTCTGAGTTTGTCACTTGTGGTTATTTTAAGGAGCTTTTGTGGCCCTGTAGATACAGTTAGACCAAGCTGAACTTTCTTCAATCCTAAAGCTCACAGAAAGCAGGTGACTTGCTCATTGTCAAACAGCTGGAAGAGGATAACTTGGGGTTCAAACCCAGGCTTGCCTAATAGCAAAGCCCCTATCTCATGACCCCAATAGCGCTTTGAAAGGCACAGGTGTATTGCAAATAACACTGGTTTTAGCAATTCAGCTCTGTTTCTTTCTGATTAGGGGGATTAATTTTTGAGAAATAAATAGTTTGATTATTCTTGATTACCTATGAATTGGATGTTCTTATAACCATAGCTTTAAAACAAGAGAAAATTCCTTCATGTTATGTCTCTCATTGCTAAACCTAGTTTCCGTGAGAACAACCCAGCAGTCTCTAAGTACTGAAAAACAGACTCAAGCAATGGTTTAAGATGTGAATGTCTTGAGAGGTTGATAGACAGCACAGGAAATCAGGACAGGGTGCTGGGGGTGGGTTTCCATAGACTTAAGGTAGAAGGTGTATATTGTTGAGCCTGGCATAAGGTATACATTGTTGAGCCTGGTGTAAGGTATACATTGTTGAGCTCAGGTCTATATTGCTGAGACCAGTGTTGAGCTAGTGTTGGGAAGAAGGAGTTTGGTGGGGGTAACAGGGAGATAAGAGAGGCTGACTGGGGAAGGGGTGTTTATCAAAGTACATTATATGTATGGCATTGCTAAAAGAATAAGCAGCTAAGTAATTGAACCAGAAGTGGGCAAGTCTGGGCTAATGAGAGAACAGAACAGCCTGGAATTTTATCTCAGCATTTGTTCCTGCATCCGCCCTATTTTCTGAACAGCATGAAATGATCCCTAAAAGTTTGCTTTCCCTTCTTGTGGTAGTTAACATGTGTGCTCACCATATTAGGGGCAGCGCTAAGCATTTAGTGCATTCATTTACAGACCATTCCAAGGATAACCCTAGGGAATGGATATAGTTATCCATTCTTTCCAGATGAGGATGCTGAGGGACAGAGAGGCAGAAGGTCTTGCTTAAGGTCCCCAAGATAAAACTTGGCACAACTGATGAGGGACCCCACAGTACAGCACCGGCATAAGCCAGTGCTGTGTGTAACCACTGTAACAAGTTTTCATGCGGTCGTCATGGGTTCAAACTGCAGTGACCTTATTTCTCAAAGAATTTCTTTCTCTAATATACGGAACCCGGGATGCTCTCAGGCCAGAATCATTCATATGGTGTTGCTTACAAAATTGGGCTCTGACCTGTCTGTATACATTGTGGCCATTTCTGAAGTCCGACCACAAGCTAACAGTATGCTAACGTCTTTTGAGTGTGTTATACCCTCTAATGTTTGTAAGGAGAAGTAGGCACTGATGCTCAGAAAAAAATCAACAGTTTGCTGAAGGTCTCAGAACCTGGAAAGGACAAAGGTGAAATATGAGCACAAATCTAAAATTCAGGAAATCAGGCTATGAAGATCACTGCCTTTCTGTCCAGCTTATTTAATGTGATTTTGTCAGGGAAAGTACAGTCTGATAGAATTTATTCATATAAGAATAAACCACTGGGCAGGCTTGTCCCCTTGCTTCCAAAAAGCTTATATAGATGGAAAACAAGTCTCCTAGAAGTTGTACAAGTCACAATGTGGATGATATGATTTATAATGCAACAGAAATGAAAGGCTGATTTAATATAACCTCATGTAAAACAAAATTCCCCATAGGTATGTGGAGTAGTATAATGACGCACACTTCTTGTGTAGTTTTGAATGATGCACAGTTCTTATGTAGTTTTGATCATCATAGAATTCTTTGAATTTGAGCTATGAATTGACATATAGATCGAGAAGTTTGAAGGAAAGGGGAAGTTAGAAGAGATCTTCATTTCAGGAAGTATCTGGGAGGGCTCTATACACAACAGTCTGTGTCCCTCCGCACCGAGCGTCCAGTCCTAGCTTCTGTCAGTGCAGCTGGACATACTGAACATGAGGTCGCACTCCCTTCTGTTACATTCTGAAATGTTTGAGAATGGAGACTCCATTGTGTTCAATTCTATACTCTCAGTATGCAGGTCATATCTAAAACATAAGAAATGTCTCATTTCTGGGCTGAAATTTTCTCATGGAAGAAATGCAATCCAAGTAGATTTACAAGAAACTTAAAATGAACTTAAAAATATAGAGTTAAAAGAGACCAGAGAATCAGGGTTCCAAACGGCAGTAACATTTAAAGTATTCAAAAAAAGGGGAAGAAGGCTTAGCTAAGGTGGTCCTTATATGATCACGTAACCCAAGTTAGTAGCAGTTACTATTACTTTTGCATTAAGGAAGAGGATCCGGGTTGTCATGGTAACCTGGTATTAGAAGTCTGAAGGTCTAGCAATGCTACAGGAAAAAAAGTGTGTAGAAATCAGGGTAGAAAGGTATGTGAAACATGTAATTGAGTTTCTGATTTCTGCCTTGTATTTTATCAATATATTAATTAATATTCAATGCTTTTCTTGTCAGAGAACTGACAAATTTAATGTTTTCCTTTGACTGATGCAAATAAAAATGTTTTCTGAAACTTCTATCTATTGTAACTTCCAAATAATCTAGAAGCTGAGTGTAGTATCTCATCCTAGTACTCAAGAGGCTGAGGCAGGATTATTGCTACAGGTTCCAGGTTAACCTGAGCAATGTAGGTGGGGATGGAGAAAGGACAATGATAGGTTCAAGGTCACCCTCAGCTACACAGTGAGTTTGAGGCTAGCCTGAGATATCTCAAGAAACAAAACTAAAACTAAAACCCAAAGCAACCACTACCAACAACAACAATAAATAATCCCCAAATTAAAAACTAAATACATTTGAGCAAAATACTTCTCTGTTTTGCCTGTCTTTTCTTGGTCTAAAACGATTCAATTTCTCCACCAACTCTCCTGCAGAGATAGTGCCACCAGGGAATTCTCTTGTGAACCAGTCCCAGTTGATTTGTAGCTGTCCTGGTCCCTGAATGAGACATTGGTCTCCAAGACACCCAAGAGGCATAGAATTTGCCCAGTGAGTCTGCACTTAGGAAAAGCAGAGCCAAGTGATGCGTTCAGTGGGGCACACTGGGAAGAGACAGGCCAGTCTGTTTTCATGCAG
This sequence comes from Ondatra zibethicus, assembly GCA_004026605.1. Lineage (NCBI taxonomy): Eukaryota > Metazoa > Chordata > Mammalia > Rodentia > Cricetidae > Ondatra > Ondatra zibethicus. The sequence goes on along the minus strand of PVIU01008645.1, from coordinate 3,052 downwards.
TGACATGAGGTTTCGGTAGAAATAGGAAAGTATACACACTAATGCACCATTGCCAAAGCTGCCCACCACTGTCCATCATTGTCTGGCTCCAGGAGTCCTGGACGATGAGCTGGTGAGTTGTCAGAACTGAGCAAAATCTCTTCAAGTTTGTCCTTGAGTTGGCACAGGAGCATCAGCCTTCCCTCTGCCCCCAGTATATGTTGTTTGAGGAAATCCTAATTGCTGGAGGTCCACTGTCTGATAGCCAGAGGGAGGGGGAATCTGTAGAAAATGTTCTGTATTCTTTCCTGCCATATTAGTTACAATTCCTCTCTGGTTTTAGATCTCAGTTTTGACTGATGTAGGGGACGGTATGCTTGAGTTGGTATAAAAGTTCCTGAAATATGCCTGGAGCGGAAACAAATATGATACATGGAACATAAGTAGGACCAAAGTCAGAAAAGAGTAGGTCCAGGTGACCGCACGTAATCACCATTTTTCCAATTTCAGTGACAGAATGTCACTAGGAAGTTTAGTCTGCCCTCAAAATTGCTAGCTTCCTGCTTCAGATGGGATGACAATCAAGTTCCACCATGCCCAACATGACTTTATTTTCATTCTGAGCACTCTGTCCCCCCTGAGAGACATTTCTGGACTGGCTGATAAATGTAACTGTAGGAATTCCTGACCAAGCCTAAAATTAGCCCTTTAAATTTACATGTTAAGTTTGCCTAGCAAAATGTAATTTAGAAATATTCTCTGCACATTTAGAAAAGGATATTTTAGGAACTTAATCATCTTTCAAGTGTATGACAGGACCTAGGACTTAATGACAGAGATCATTTTCTTTTTTAAAAGTGGTTTTAATATCTTGTCCCATTATTTTTTCTACTTAATTATATTTCCTAAAATACTTAATGCAATCCATTTTTGATGTAGTTTTCAAATCCCATTGTTCTTTCTATGGTTAATCACTGCAAATTGGACATGAAATTTAAAGTTATTTCCCCAGTATTCGAGACAAATTTTGTGATAGTCCATCATTTTATGTGTTTTCGAAGCAACAACATATTCACTCACTTAGCAGTGTTCAGACAGACTTCTGTTTTCCCTATGAAGTTGAGTGTTCTTTTGAGGTCTGTGAAGAATTGTGTTGGGATGGAGATGGAAAGCAATGAAAGAGACATCTTGACAGAGGGAACCATTATGGGATTAGGGAGAAGTCTGGAGCTAGAGTCACAAGGATGACCTTAGCTAAGACCCTAAGCAATCGTGGAGAGGGGACCTGAAACAGCCGTCTGTAATCAGATCGATGACTACCCTAATTGTGATCATAGAACTGTCATCCGCTAACTGATGGAAGCAGATGCAGGGATCCACAGTCAAGCTCTGGGCTGAGCTCCTGGAGGCCAATCAAAGAGAGGGAGGAGGGGAACAAGATCATGATGGTGAAACCCACAGAGTCAGCTGACCTGAGGTTGTAAGAGCTCAGGGGCACCAGACTGACAGCTGAGGAGCCTACATGGGACTGAACTAGGCCCTCTAAATGTGGGTGACAGTTGTGTGGCTTGATGTTTTTGTGGGACCCCTGGCAGTAGGACCAGGATCTATCCCTGGTGCATGAATTGGCTTTTTGGAGTCCGTTGGTGGAATACATTGTTCAGCCTTGATGCAGTGGGGAGGAACTTGGTCCTGCCTCTTGATATGCCAGGCTTAGTTGACTCCCCATGGGAGGCCTTACCCTCTCTGAGGAGTGGATGGGAATAGGGGGTGGGGGAAGCAGGAGGAGGGGAGGAAGGGGACATTTTGGTTGGTCTGTAAAATGAGCAACAACAACAAAAGACTTCTGGAAGAGTGGCCAGTGCTCTTAACCACTGCTCCATCTCTCCAGCCCTAGAAACCTTTCTTGACTTTCTGTTTGCATTATTTTGGTGATTTAAGCTTATTCACCTAGTATTCCATACCCCAAGACTAATGAAGACTCAAGGCTCAGGTATTTTTAAATAGATTTTTTGAAGTCTAGCAGAATAATTGCATATGAGTGGCATCCCTACACACGAGTCATTCCACTTTGCCCTTACTCATTTCCTCCACCATCACCTCCCCCATGCCCTTTCACACCCTCCTGCTGGTTCACTCCCTCACCTCCCCCATGCCCTTTCACACCCTCCTGCTGGTTCCCTCCCTCGCCAGCTGCTCACTCTTCTGCTTACCTTATACCCTCTTTATTTCCCAACTCTCACACAATCTCTTCTTCCCTTTCACAGTCTATCCTCTAATTTCATCACACATGCACACACACACATGCACACACAGACAATACACATACAGACATATACATACATGGACACATACAGAGAGAGAGAAATACATACATATACACAAAGACACACACACATACACACAGAGACACACAGGCACACACAGACAGACATATACACAGATGTGTACATATAGACACACACACATACACACACAGATACATAGTCACACACAGACAGATAGACATATACACAGATACACACTACATTTACAGACACAGAGACAGAGAGAAATACACACACGTATAGATAGACATACATACATTTGTACATACACACACACACACACACACACACACACACATAACTGGAAATCTAGGTGCCACATGACACGTTTCGGGTCTAGCCTACTTCACTTGACACAATACTTTCCAGCTATATCCACTTTCTTTTTTTTATGTATTATAATTATTTATCTTTTTAATTAATTTATTTATTTTTTCCATACATTGTTTTGTTTTATTTTTTCCATTCAAGAACATAATTAAAGAAATAAAAAATTTTTTTTCCTTTCTTCCCCTTCTCCCGGTCCCTTCCCACTACCCCCCCTCCTCCCCCCCTTCTTCCTTGAAAGAGGGCATGGTGCCCTGCCCTGTTGGAAGTCCAAGGCCCACCCCCATCCCTCCTGGCCTAGGAAGGAGTGCATTCAAAAAGACTCGGTTCTCAAAAAGTTAATACATGCAGAAGAGATAGGTCCTGGTGTCATTGTTTGTGGGTTCTCCATCTGCCAACTTTCGCCGCCACATTCAGAG
>PVIU01008644.1:0-81802 GCA_004026605.1 Ondatra zibethicus | reverse complement strand
ACTTTTTGAGAACCGAGTCTTTTTGAATGCACTCCTTCCTAGGCCAGGAGGGATGGGGGTGGGCCTTGGACTTCCAACAGGGCAGGGCACCATGCCCTCTTTCAAGGAAGAAGGGGGAGGGAGGAGGGGTGGGGGGGTAGTGGGAGGGGACCGGGAGAAGGGGAAGAAAGGAAAAAAATTTTTATTTCTTTAATTATGTCCTTGAATGGAAAAAATAAAACAAAACAATGTATGGAAAAAATAAATAAATAAATAAATAAATAAATAAATAAAATAAAAACAATTATTTAAAAAATCAAACAGCAAATGTCCCTGATTTAAAATCATTTTGTTAATACTTATGTTTTCACTTCCTTAATTTCTTTAACCTTTTTAAATGTAATTCTACTTTTCTTTCTTGCAGAGACATTAATCATAGGCAATTTTGACTCAAAATTTTTTATAATCCTAGTAGACAATGTTGAAATCTTCAAGTATCTCATGCATGATACTTTACAGACGGACAAGCATGTCATAATGTAAAAAGCCTCTTCTTTTTTTCTCTGGAAATTTAAAGTACTATCTTCCAGACCAACAGAATTTTATAGAGGATAAATTTCAGATGCAAAAAAAAAAAAAGAAAAAGAAAAACAGCCTCCAGAACAAATGGAAAGTTTATTTTAAAAAACAAATTTTTTATGAAAATATTATTATTCACAGAACTATTTATTTTCTGTACCTGCTCTATGCTTATTTTGTAAAATGCCATGTAATTCACTACCCAGTTTCTGAGCTCCAAATATTCTAGAAATAGCAAATGTAAAGCGGTGACAGAGTGGCCCAAGTAGCCATGGCAACACTGGAGCGAGGGAAGCCGCGGAAGCACAGAGGAGGAGAACTGCAGAGATGACAGGAGTGGACAAAATCTGGCAAAGCCGTTGTCACCCAGTATAATAGTAAATATATAATAAATAAATAAACTTGGATAATTGTTTTAAAAAAACTTAAAAAATGTTTTTAATTCCAAGTTACTGTAAATCTTTGGATGTTGCTCTGCTGTCAAGGGACACTTTAAACACTGCAGCTAAAACACTGGTTTTCTTTTCAATTGAGTAGTTTCTATCCCCCACTCCTTAAAGACGTGCTAACAGAATATGTAACTCAGAAGGATGACAACCTTAATCACAGTCTCCCCCTTTATTTTTAGTTAATGAAGCCAAGCAGAACTTAATTGGAGGGTGGGGGTCTGAGTGCTGCAGATGTTTATATGTGAGGGACTGAGATAGAAACTGTGGAATTGATTCTCCGGTTGCCTCACTGCTGCCTTTGACATGAGCCAGAAATGTGAACCACATCCCACAGGAACCAGTCCTAAAGGAGAAACTTCGGATTTCATCTTATATCCAATGATGGGAAAAGTTGGATTCCTGAACTGCTAGTCACAGTGAATATGTGAATAGTCACAGAACCTCTGACTTGAGATTCAAATCTCTGTGATGAACGAGAGCAGTCAAACTCCTCCAGGCTGTGACACTCTGCCTTCCGTCACACAAGGGTCCGTCTCATTTCTGTGTGCAGGGTGGCTTACACATTTTTTCAACTGTTCTTATTTTCCCCTCAGAGGAACAGAGCTAAATCACTGTTATAATTTTTAAGACACTGGATGCTTTATCTAGTCCTTGTTGAAAGTATTTGAAAACTTTTTCACTCATCAAAATTATAAGCATTTAAAGAACACGTACCTTTAAGGCTGTTTTGAACTCCTAAAGCTATATCAAGGGCACTGAAGGGCAGAACAGGTTCACTGGCAATTTGTAAAATTATTTCTCCTGAGAGCTGAAATGAAAATAAAAGAAGAATTTGTAGTATTCAGTGGTTAAGATTGTCATTTACTTATTTATTGACTATTTCACATTTTATTATATGCCCAGAGTAATAATAAAAAGACACAAATTTAGTTTTGCAAAATCCTTTTACTCACAAATTCTTTTTGAGTTTATATTTCTGTAAAGACAAAAACCTCTAGATACCTTTCTCAAGTCATAGGATAGTAAGAGGATACAATGACTCATTCTTTCATGAGCTAAAATATCAAGACGTTAGCATTTAAGACAATTCTTTATATTAAAAAATGATCAAACATTATATAAAATAACTTAAAAAACAATTTCTTGTTATTGAACTAAGAAAATCTCCAGACACAGTTACCCATTGCTGTATTTCATTCAATATATAACCAGTCTGATACACTTATTTAGTACCTTGGGTATTCCGTTCTTAATGCTTAATGTTATTCTTAGTCATGTTTCTGAAATTTATCAACAATGATTTATATATAAATATTTATACACACACACACATATATATATATATGTATTTCCAGAACATACATTAATTTGAATTCAAGAGATAAATAAATCTTTAAATGGCATCCCCAAGGCCATGCCTGAACTTTTTTATGCACATACTCCTCACTCCACCTTAAAGCTGTATTTGAAAACTGATCCATGTGCCACACAAGAGCAGCACATGCCTATCACATTCTGCTAATCATCTGTACTGACACAGCTGTCACAGAAACTTAAGAGTACCAGCAAATGCCATGCCTATATCTCTGTGTCCCTCTTATGAACCTGAATCCAAGCTCCGAGGCAAACAGGACTGTGTTGGTGCTATAAATGTTCCAGGCATTGTGGGTGGTATAAAATCCTATACATGGATAGCAGAGTGGTAACTTGAGTCAAAGCAGGAACCATCTCAGACACAACATACCAGGTAGAGAGAAGTTTAGATATCAGATCCGTATATTCAAGAAGCACCAAATTCTATATAACTTAAAAAATTGTATTTCCCTATTGTTCACACAATTCATTTAGTGGTAAGAGTGCAATTTAATCTTGTCTGTCCAGCCTTAGAAACAAACAAACAAAAAACAAAAGCATGTTTCTGAGAAATGAAGAGTAGGGATTCTGTTATTTCTTTGAGGTATTTTACTCCCAAATGTAGCAATGGATTTTTCCCCAATGGTCAAGATATCTTTGTGGAGTTTGATTGCCAGCATATCTGCTGTAAATTCCATAGGGAGCTGCCTGCTGGATCACATTGTGCTTTAGGAAGGAAATGCCTGCAACAAGTTGCTAGGAGTCACCCTTGCACTCCACCTGCCCTGTCCAAATCATGCACTGAATACCAATATTTGGAAATAAATTATTTGTTAAATAAAAATGTAAGAGTTATTAGGAAATGGGAAGGTTCCTTTCTTCAACCTGCACTGGATAATAGGAAATACAGAACAGAGAGACTTCATTGAGGCTTTTGGTGTCAGGAAGCTAGATTTTACAAAAGATTCAAATGAAAGGGGAGGGGAGGAGAAGGGTGACTGTGCTGTTAGAGACACTGTTTCGTTCTGCTTTTAAAAGAGTTCATTTGGTAGCACCAACAGCTGGAATATATGCCAGCCATCCTGCTACTTCGTTGGAAAAGAAATTGGCAACAAAGAGTTGGATTTGAAGAAACATGGGTCATGATAGATGCTAAACCAGTTTCTTTTGTGGCTTCCTAGGCAAGAGGGAGAGTTGTATGTCAAGTGCCATGTAAGGAGAGGTGAACTGTGCTGCAGGACAGCCTTTCTCAGACAGAAGAGTGCAAATCTCCCTGATGCTTATGTGAGGCTCAGGTTTTAATTCTGCCTACTATACTTCATTATAAGGAAACCTTTAGAAGATGACAGTGCAGGAATTAGTAGCCATTCCTCTGACTGGAAGGGCACACACTGAGATAGCATTAAAAGTAATGATAAGAGCTAACACAGACGATCAAAATTTATCAAGAAACTTCTGAAACCAGATGCTGCTCAGAAGTTCTTACACCACTTCCTTCTCACCATGGCTCAGCAGAGCAGGTGTCTCTATGTTTGTATACTAGATAATGAAACCAAATCTCACAAAAGTCAGGCAACCTTCTCACATCACTTCACAGGGATTAGGGATTCCCCTCGTTATGCTGTGAATACCATTGGTTAATAAAGGAACAGCTTTTGGCCTATAGCAGAGCTATAGGGGAACAGGGCTAGGTGAGGAAAACTAAACTGAATGCTGGGAGAAAGGAGGCAGAGTCAGAGAGAAGCCATGGAGCTGCTGCTAGAGACAGATGTGTTGAAACTTTGCTGGTAGGCCACGACCTCGTGGTGATGCCCAAATTAATGGAATGGGTTAAATTAAGATGTAAGTTAGCAAATAAGAAGCTAGAGCTAATGGGCCAAGCAGTGATTTAAATAATATGGTTTCTGTGTGATTATTTTGGGTCTGAGCCACCTAGTTGTCAGGAACCAACAAGTGGCCTCCTTCAACAGCACAAAGTATGTTTTGAAGTCAATGTCATCTTGTTGTATCTTGAGGTCTATGGAATAGTCTTGCAAAGGCCTTTTCATTATTTGTAATGAATTAAAAGTAGACTCTAAATCTCTCTGCCTATGCTTCTATTTGTAATATATATATATGTATATACATATATATATATTCTTTCTGACTTAAATATATCAGTTTCTTGTACTATTGGCAGGTACTTGCCAGATCCTCAACTAGTAGACAGGGGTGACACCCAGATCCCCATGTGGTATAGTCTGACATACCGTCTATGTGTGTATTTGGGAAAGTAAATCTGTAGCTCATATGTAGATGCAAAGAGGCTACTGGGAGGAAATTAGGGCTATGTTTGGTGCTGCAGGGGTGGGATATGTGACTGAAAAGAGACTGTTGAAGTGTACGTGTTCTTGTGTCCTCTCATCACAAGCTTCCTGCCCACCCATTTATCACCAAGGATGGAGGCCTTCACCTGACAATGAACTTTGGCTATTGAACTTTTCAGCCTTCAAAGCCATGAGCTGAAAATCTTCTACTATTTATAAATTCCCACAGTGTGACAATCTATCAGCAGCATAAAATATATTTAGGCAGTGCACACACAGCATTAGCAGAGGGCAAATTTGAGATTCCACAGAACAACTAGGCACAGGGATGTTGTAGTGGCACTCAGTGGTTAAGAGATGGACTGCTGTCACCAAGGCTGGGGCTCTCTTCTCAGCCCTCACAAGGTGGTTTATAACCACTTGGAACTCCAGCTCAAGAAATCTAAGGCCGTTTTTTGCCTCCTTGGCCACTGTACTCATGTGCACATATCCTCATCACACGCAGTCCAGCACACACATATTCCTGTAATTAAAACAAAAACAGGATGAAGAACAAGATCTCTACCTTCAAACCCACAAGATGGTTCAGGGGTAAAAGCATTTGTTAGGCCAACTTGCTAATCCAACCTCAGCTTAATTCCCAGATCCTATGATGGAATCAGAGAAACGAACTCCGAGAGCTGTGTTCCCAGATCCTATGATGGAATCAGAGAAACGAACTCCGAGAGCCGTGTTCCCAGATCCTATGATGGAATCAGAGAAACGAACTCCGAGAGCTGTGTTCCCAGATCCTATGATGGAATCAGAGAAACGAACTCCGAGAGCTGTGTTCTGCCCTCCACATACATATCATAGGAAGCACACAAGGAAGCACACACGCACCCACAGGCAAGTCCACACGTGGTCCCAGGACCCTCCCCTCTCCTTCTTTAAGGCTATCTTAACCCTGATTAGAAGAAAAAGAATAAAATAAAAAATTAAGTGTAGAATTAAGAGTATTTTAAAGATGTAAAATGAGTTATTGAACACTATAGGACAAAATGTTTCCTCCTTTGCTAAAACACTGTTGTTCGTGATTGATATCCTGGAATTGCTGACGTTACTCAATATTCAACATTTAAAGATAAAACCACAAAGCAACCTCTTCCAACTTGTAAGGAAAATAGAAGCAAATCACATTTATTTTATATATAAGTGTGCTTGTCTTCATCATGAAATTGTTTTTGTCATATTTAAAAGTTCATAGGAGTACTTTCAGTAAATTTATTATAGGGACTATACATATAGATTCTACAATTATAAATAATAATTGTAAAAAATATTATAATTCATAACTGATTTCATGAGCTCACATTCCATATTCATATATGTACAAACTCATACACTTGTTTTTCTTAAAGCTACTAAATAATATATCTATCCCCATGTTACTCTATAAGATTGTATTTATATTTTCTGACTTTCTCCAAAATCTTTCTTTTACTTATCAGACAAGTCTAGAAAAGAAAAGAGAAGAGAAGAAAAGAAAAACAGCATTTCCTTCACATGTTTTTAATATCTAAAATATAGACCTCTTTTTCTCCTCTTGATCTAATCATTGTATCTATTGGCCAATCGGGACCATATTTATAAAACAAGCTTTGATCTGACTCAGTAGTTAATGACTATACAAGGCACACACAGTTTCACTAAAGCAGACTCATGATCTATGATGCTAATTTTCTTTGTTTTCAGGTAAAGAAATTTAATCAACATTGATAGGCTTGTTCAATTTTATACATCCATATTTAAGTGAACACAGTTCATATCACATATATAATGTGTAATTAGACTCTCATGGAGTTGACTTTATGTCCGTGGTCAAATTTACAATGCGGTAGAACTTTAGAGTAACACATGATCTCTGTACTCCTAACACATGATCTCTGTACTTCTGACACATGATCTCTGTACTCCTGACACATGATCTCGGTACTCCTAACACATGATCTCTGTACTGTGAACATAGCTAAAATTCATCTTGGAGATTCTCAATATCTCTCATCTAGATAGTTCTCACAGACTCACCAAATTTTTATCCAACCCCTTCATATTATAGTTAGAACTGTAATTGTTGAGCAGAAATCTGCTTTTTCTGGTCCTCTCTGGAACAGACATGCTTTGTTTCTTTCTTTTCAATTGAACTATACAAGAATTGATATCTGGTAGTCAGCTCAAAGACCTGTGATACAACAAATTTATTTAAGAGAATAATGCTTAAAATTAAAATGATCTTAGGATAAACATTAAATACTTGTATAATCTATGCAAATGCCTTAGCAGACACTTCTGATAAAAAAAAACACCACACAAACTAGGAAATGAAATCTGAACTACAAAACCTGCCCCATTCACACCAACAGGAGTCAAAATATTAAGAGGATACATCTAGAAACTGGGAAGCAGCTCTGATCCTTGTCATTGGCTGACTAAAAGTTTTTTCTGTGGAAGGATCTTGAAGGGATGGTTAGCAAATCTTCCCAAAGGCCTGTGTATACTTACATTTGTGAAAGTCAATAGTAAGGAGAAAGATGGAAAAATTGCTATAGAAACCTCTTCCAGTGGATGATTCAAAAATACCAGAATTCTTTGGATGAAGTAGTAGTCTCTAGTGAAGTAGTTGTGAGCAAAGGATTTTAAAATCACTGAAAATTTCCAAAATAATTCCTTAGGAGGACACCAATTTTAAAGAGAATTTTAGTCCAAGAAATTCATGGAATATCTGCCTTCAATGGGCGTGTGACTAATACTAGGAACTCTGAGTGAGCTCTTATCTGGCAATGGGCTACCTACAGGAAACATGTCTGAAACCAAGGAATGATAGCACTCAGGATGAGTGAACTAGGGAACTTAGTAGTGAAACCGTCAGAGCTGTAGATGTCTTTGGAGGAATGTATATCCTCATTACCTAGGGCCCTCAGGGAACTGATGCTCCCGTCTCTACTACAGTTGGCAGAAGGTGAGCAAGGATCCCAGGACACTAATTTGGTAATGGCACGTCTGCCCATTGCAGAGTTGCTGAGATTGACAGACCACAAGGTTCTCTGGCCCTTTAGGTTGATGGGAAATAGAAAGAAGGAATGGAAAGAGTTCGTCTGCAAACAAATTTGAATTGATTATGATCCTTGTTTGAAAAAGTTAAAAGCCCTTAAAAAACAGGTGCCTCAGAACATCCACATCTTAGAAGTGAGGATGCTGGGAATTGACTACCTAGATCCCATCACATGGCAGAGTAAGGTTGCTCTCTGTAGATGCTATTTCCACCTTTCCATACTATCCTTTGCACTAGTGTGGATTGTGGTGGTGCCTGCTGAGAGGGAATGCTGAAGAGATGGGCAAAAGGGGATCAGGAGTTCAAGACCAGTCAGGGCCACATCTTCTCTTCTGTACTGGGAACTTCCCATGGCTGAAAACGGTCTTTAGTTGAGCAATAAGCTTAATATTTGGGAATGTATTATGAAAATCAAATACTTCCTTAATTCAATATCATAGGTATGGCAAGTCCACTATTTTTTCCTACATTCAGGCACGTTTTCCCTGTCAGTGATTGTCATCTCCCTTTTGCAATTAAAGTAAGAGGAACAAACATGATTATAGATCATCAGCTTGGAAATATTCCGGTTTATTTTTTGGTATCTAGATGACAATTGAAAGTGTTAGAACTGGGTTTGACAGTGCTAATTATTCTGCTTGGAGAATAGCCCAGTGTGTTAATATATTCTGATGCACTAGAAAAGGAAACACCAACACACAAGCTTTCCTATTTTCAATGTCAAGCACTATTTTGCCAGGCCAATGTATGATTAAATATCTTCATTATGTTTCACTAATAGCTAGCTTCAACATGATAATAGCAATAATATTAACAAGTAACATTTTAAAGCTCTTCTATTGTATCAGGCAATATATTAAATTCTTTACATGAGTTAATTCATTTAAACTATACAATAGTATTATTATATTTTGCAGATGAGAAAACTAAGACATTACAAAATTAATTAACTATCTCAAGGCCACTTAGCTAGTACACAGTCATTTTGAGGTTTGACTGAAAGAATTTTGGCTACAGATGTGAGACTCCTATTATCACACCAATTAGCAGATTATTTCTCATTTTTTGAGTATTAACAAATCAAGAATTCAAGTGGCTACTGACACAGTATCCACTGAACCAAAAGATATAACTCTAAGGAACAGCCAAGAACTTATTACACCCATCAAAAATGTTTAACATAAAAACCTGTACAAGCCACTCTATTAGAAGTATAATTTTTATACTGCCAGTACTGATTTTCATGTATGTAGATTCTGGTTTTCTATCTCCAAAAACTATGCAGAAATGTATGAAGTAAAGTAGTTCCCCTTGAGGTTGAAAAATAAAGATTGTTTTCACTTCAATTTCAATAAGGGGAATACTGTCGATTACAGAGCTATTAGATAATCAGTTAATCTGGGAGAACAATGAGAAAAGAGAAGGAAGACAGTGCCTGAGGACTAAAAGTTAGGAAAAGTTAGGACTCCAACTTTAGCACCTTTGAAAAGGGCCCAGGGAAATGTTTTAGTAAGTAATATAACTACCATGCGGATGGCTGTAAGTAGTCAGCCGTTCGTCCTCATTCACGCTACTAGAGGATATTGCTATTATTAAGTCAACATTTATTCCTCATCAGTAATATATGATGGACTATATTAAATTCATTGGGTTACTGAAATGTTGCTAATGGAAGGAGATAAATATTGACTATAATTTTAGAATAAAGCATTTCACAAGGCACCGTGCAAAGGTTTACAGGGGTCCTTGCTCATTAGATGAATCAGAATAGGTTTCCTTGTGGAAAGACCCCTGTGAGGAAAGCACTACCCCAGGCGTGGCACAAAGGGGGAAAATCAGTAAACTGTGAAACATATTTGTCCTTACACCACACAAATTTCTTAACAGGATTATGATATTTAAATTTTTAAATTATTTTTTATTTAGCATACATATCTTGAAAATGTGAAAGAAAAGTCATGGTTTGGGAGAAATAGCTGTCCATGCCCACCACTAGCACTAAGAGAAGTCAAGTTCTCTGCAGTTGCACAAGTCAGCAGAGATGTGATTTGGCAAACAGAAGGTGAGGTATTGTTGTTGTGTCTATATTACATCAAGCACTCCATTAATTATCCTTGTCAGAAGCAAAAGAGCTTCTTAAACACTAACTCAACATGTGCCAAGTATTCAAGATGCAGGAATGCAAGTGACAATGACTTCCTATGCAAAGCTTTGATATATAACTTACCAATGCTACTATTAATACATGCAAAATAGTGTGGTTCTTTAGCAATATAATAAAAATTCTTTAATCAAGAATAAAGACAGTATTGGTTTGTGACACCAAACAAATGTCATTTTGACAATAATGAGTTTAATCATTTTCAAAGGCAATCCTTTACTGTATTAATTATTTTAAATGTTGCTGGGACAAAAACCTGGTAAAAGTAACTTAAGGAAGAAAGAATGTATTTCTCTTCACATATTGAGGGTACGGTGCATATTGTTGGGGGAGTCCAGGTTTCAGGACCTTGAAAGGCAGCTGGACAAATTGCATCCACAGTAAAGAGGCATAGAGAGAGATGGATGCTGGTCCTCCTCTCGTATTGTTCATTTGATTCAGTCCAGGCCACCCAATCAGAATTGTCTTCCCACTTCTATTTACCTCATCAAGATAATCCCTCCCAGCATTCCTAGCACTAAGCTAGTCTAGAAACTCAGTGACATATGCAGAGGCCTGTCTCTCTGATGATGCTATGGCCTGTCAAATTGACAGTCAATACTAACTATCACATTGAATTTATTGATAAATGCTGGTTTTTTTTTCATATAAGTTGCTCACAAAATTATTTCCTTCTGTGTATTTTCAATGAGAGCCACCAAAGGTCATTTCTTATGAGGTAAAATTTTGTTCTAGAAATAATGTTATAATAATTAAATAATGATGTTTTCATCACAGAAGCAGTAGAAACATTAGAGAGGGAGGATGATATGTGAGTGGTAAAGATAAAATATTGTTCTTTTGAACTAACTGCTTTTACTTACAAAGACTTCCAATTTAAATAATGGTCAAAATATATGTGACCTGGAAGTTATGCTATTACATTGCTAATGCATTTTTTTTTATTTCTGACATTGAATGCAATATATATTGCTGTAGACTGCTTCCCACAGAGGGAGACTTGACATTTTAAAAATAGTGAAAGAAAAACACAGGCTTTATATCTTTTGATGTGTTATTATATTCATGACAAGTTTCCTCTAGCAACTTTCTGGGAAGCAGATGCTATTGTTCAGTTGAATCTAAAGTATACGCATGTAAATAAGGAGCTGCAGATGCTGAGTGCACTGCCATGCTCAGGCATTATTGGGAGATCTCCTTTATGTTTCATGTGTTGCTTAGAAAGATAGTCTGATCCAGCACTGTGCTTTTTAAATATATCTTTATTGTTCACAGAACAGTTACAGAATTTGAAAGTCTTAGTGTCGTTCACCAATTAACTCTTGAGATAGGGCAATTCATTTCAACAATTTATTTATTGCAGGGCAATCCTGCAATTTGTTTCAATACTTTATCATACAGATACATATGCAAGACTTATCTTAGAAAACAATTCTAACAGTCCTAGTATTCAAGAGTTCTGGTTAGTGCTAGAGATACGAATAAAGCATATGCCACATAACATGAGCACCTGAATTCTAATATTTAGAACTAAAGTTAAAGCCCCAATAATAGTTCACATCAGAAATCTTAGCATTCTTTTAGCAAAACTAGAGGTAGACACGTCCCTGAAAACTCCTGCATTAGCTGGAAAAGATTTTGCAGCACACTGGCAAAGAACAGTGAGACCTTGTCTTATGAAAAGTGGAAAGCAAGTATGAACTCCCAAAGTTGCCCTTCAAACTCTACCCATGCCCCTGCCATACCACATATACAGGTGCATGTAAATACAGACGTACACACACACACTCACACATCTACACACAGGAGTTCTGGGTTAGATGTTAAAAGTGAAATAGTTCTAATATAAAAATGACTGCCACCTGAAAGGACACATATGTTATTGCAGAGAGCGAGAGCAATCATCCCAAAACTGGCTGGAAATTGCACGTCTTTTGGGCTTTACTGAAAGTGTAACAGTCAGAGAGGCTGGAGGATTGAGAACATTCTAGTAAATGAATTGGACCAGTGCAAAGGCTGATTCAAGCTCTGAAGAAGTTCACTTTGGTAGACAGAGGAGTCCTTTACAGAAGAAAAGGCAGCTCAGGAGAAGATGAGGACTTTCCTTTCAGTCATCTCAAGGGAGGAGAAGTGTGTATCAGCTACATACACTGCATGGCTTGACAAGTCAGATAGATTATGTAATGGGACACTATGGGGTCCGTAACAACTTACCAGGAAGCTAGCTTTCACCATTCTATGCAAGCCTCCAAAGAAAAGCTTCACTTAAAAAGAAAAGGTACACTTTGCCCCTGCTTTTCTTTTCTGAAAATCTATATCCCAAACCTACATTACCACTATCAGCAACGTTTAAGATATCCAAATAAAACCTGTTGAAAATCCAACAGCCTTTGATCTACAGTGTGTGGATTTAATGCTCCACCCACTATGCCTTGTTCAGACTTTACCACCTCAAGTTGTCACAATGCTCCTAGAAGGCTTCAGCATCAATGAGGAATAAAATGATTGAGAGGCTTCATGCTGAGTCATTGAAAGAGCTCACCCATATGGCCACTTTCTAGAAACTGAAGGAAAGGTAGTCACCTAACAGAGCTCTGACAACTCCAGTTTCTTATGTAGCTCTTATTGGAGACAACCTGAACACTCATTGAAAGTCTCCTGTCCACGAGAAAGTTAATCAGGGTTCAAGTGAAACTTGTCTATCACAGCCAGAGGGTGAACCCTGACTCACACATTTTGAGCAGACTTCCATTTTCTCAGTTGTCTTTGACATCTTAGCAATTTTCAGATCCTCAGATGAATTAGTTGGTATTGAAAAGATTTCGATATCTAGCACCCAAATCTTGCTGTGCACCACTCCCTATAACTCTAGTTCCAGGGGTTGTTTTCTGGCCTCTGTGGGCACTAACAAGCACACACACACACATACACATACTTATATTTTCAGATACTGGTAGAAACCCATTATCACCCTTTTAAGGTAAGTGAAGTAACCAGCCCAAGTAATACAGTTCTCACTTATTAATGCTTTTATTTTTGTAAATGCTACAATTTTTTCTGGATTATTTCTTCAGATTTAATATTTTAATAAACATATGTATACATAAATTTATATTATATACTTATATATAATATCTACAGTATAACACTATATTGTATCACATATAAAATATAATTATAATAAAATGTTTGTAAAATACTTATATATTATATATAGACACATATATAATTTTTAATCAGTCATTTTTGTTTTCATTGTTTATATTGTTTTCAGAGATACAGGATTATTTTTAGAATATTTTCGCATTATGATATTATTTCATTGTTGTCTCCAATATTTATCTTTTCCTCTAATGATTTCTAAAAATTCTTACAGTTTGTTTTTGGGATGCTAGGTGCATATCAAATGTTATTCATGTTATCATGGGTAGATCTAGTTCAACTATTCGTCATCGGTATTATGTATGTCTGTGTGCATCTATAACTACATGAGGGTGGTTCTAAGTAAAAAAAGACTGAAGATGGGCCAGCAAGATAGCTTAATGGGTGAAGGTGCTTACCACCAAGCCTAAAAACCTGAGTTTAATTTCCAGGGCCCACAACACTGGAAGAGAGAGGAGACTCCTGTAAGTTGGCTTCAAAACTTGAATTGCATGCTGTGGACTATAGTGGTATACTATTTGTGTTTAAATCAGTAAAGCTTGCCTGAAGATCAGAGGGCAAAGAGCCGTACAGTCATCCATGCAGGACAGGGAGTGGTGGCACATGTTTTATCCCAGGACTCAGCAGACAAGAAAGACTGAGCTCTGCGAGTTCAAGGCCACCCTGGCCAACACAGGATTGAATCTGTCTTAAAGAGAAACAGAAGTCACACTAAGGTGATCCCACACTTGGGATATCACACCTTTTATTCCAGGACTAGGGAGGTGGAAACAGGAGCAATATGACTGAGCGGAGAGAGGAATATAAGGGGGAAGAGACAGGAACTCGGTGGAGTGTGGAGTCTGAGGTTGGTGGCGAGCATTGCAGGATCACCTTTTGGGTCTGAAGATTTGGTAGAGGTAAAAGGTCTCCCTAGTGCTTAACTGTTTGTCTTCTCTGATCATCAGTTTCAACCCCAATATCTATCTCTTGGTTTTTATTATTTGTGCCACAGAGAACCTATTTTGACATATAATAAATAAACAAATAAAAATTTAAAAGGTAAGGAACATAGAATGTCATTATCTACATCATAACCTTCTAAAATCCATATGTTGAAACTATACCCCTTGAGGAGATAATATTAAAATACAAGGATGTAAAATCTTTGGTTGTATTAGAATGTGAGATCAGAGACTTCATAATTGAAATTAGTATCCCTACAAAAGTACAAAATAGATAATTACACAAACCATGTGAGGAGATACAGTAAGACCCTGCATAAAGGGTTGTGTTTCTGTGTATATGTGTACACATACATGTTCATGCATATATGTTATAAATGAATGGTTTGAATGAAAATAACCCCCACACACCCAGAAAAAGAGATACTATTAGGAGATATGGCCTTGTTAGAGTAGATGTGGTCTTGCTGGAGAAGTATGTTACCGGGCAAGCTTTGAGGTTTCAGAAGCTCACGTTAGGTCCAGTGTCATTCTTTCTTCCCACCGACTGCCAATTGGAATATAGAACTCTCAGTTTTCTCTCCAATTCCATGTCTGCCTGAGTGCCACCATGATTAATGCTATGACAATAATGAACTAAGCTTCTGAACTGTAGGACACCCCCAAGTAAATGATTTATTTTATAAGAGTTCTGTGGTCATGTTGTTTCTTCACACCAATGGAAACCCTAAGACACATGTGATACTGGGAATGCCAGTGCCTTGTGCATGCTAGGCAAGTCAACTATCCATAAGCCCATCCTCAACCAAACATGTTTGAATCATGGATCATCTCTCATCAGACATAAAATCTCGTAGAGGCTAATCTTGGCTCCTTTGCCTCCAGGAATGAAACACAAATTTCTGGTTTGTTTTGTTTTGGTTTGTTTTTGGTTTTTGTTTTTAATGTTAGCCACCTTACAAAATTATAATAGCCGACATGGATGACTTAGGAGTGAAGTTCATATTATAATAGCCTACATGATGACTATAGGAGTGAAGTTTATGAAATTATAATAGACTACATGGATGACTATGGGAGTGAGGTTCAATGTGACACTACATATCAAGGTGTTCTGAGGCTTGGGAATGCTGGTTGGTTATTAAATACAATGGTGAGTCAGAGTTTAAAACAGATGAAAAATGAATTCATCTGTTTCAACAGATGCAAAGAACAAAAAAAATCATCCCAGAAACATTTATTAACAGTGTTGTAAAGGAACCTGCCTCTGTTTTTTCTACACACATCTAAGTTTTCTTATGATGTTAATACAAGAAACTCCCATCATGAATATAAATATAGGCCTAATTGGCACATATTAGGTATCTGGAAACAAGAATGCCTTGGTTCTGCTTCCAGTGTTGATTCATTAACCCCTTTGAAAGGTTATATACATAATATCTAGAATATTCTTCCTTTCTTTGAATTATAAACTAGATCATGCCACATGTCTTTTAATACTTCGCTTTACCGTAGCACTCAAATGCTAAGCAGCACTCTCAAAGCCCATGGGGACTTCTCCTTCAAACGCAGTGAGCCACTGTAGCTCAGTTATTTGTATTTCCCACACTTCCTAAGACTTTTCATATTTTAATGAATTTACACATGCTTTTTTCACAAGAATGCAAAGGTTTCAATTATCTGCAGATGGGGGATTTCTTAGGACCCTCTGACCTTCTCTGACCTAATGGCTTCTAAAAGTCTTCAACACTTAATACTATCATGTAGGTACGTAGGCATCAACCAATTAATCTGGGGGACAGATCGCCAGAGCATTTCAGTTCTACAGTCAAGAATGTTGGTTATAATGATGTATGAGGAGAAAGGGCTGGAGGGCCTGCCCCTGGCTTGTGATTGCTTTTCCTCAGAATCTGCCTAAGAAATAGTATTAAAGATATTCTCTTATCTTTTGGATGTGAGCTATGCCTTTAATGGTTGAGCCTTCTCAGGATGTAATATATAAGAGAAGAATAATAGGAAGAAAGGGAGAGGAGAGGAGAGAGAGAGAGAGAGAGAGAGAGAGAGAGAGAGAGAGAGAAGATAAAAAGAAAGAAGAAAGAAAGAAAGAAAGAAAGAAAGAAAGAAAGAAAGAAAGAAAGAAAGAAGGAAGGAAGGAAGGAAAGAAAGAAAGAAAGAAAGAAAGAAAGAAAGAAAGAAAGAAAGAAAGAAAGAAAGAAAGAAAGAAGGAAAGAAAGAAACCTCATTTCCCTGGCCTCTGAAAAGTGGTCATGAAGAGCAGAGGTCTGCCCCAGTAACAGTCTCTTAATAAGATTTTCTCCCTTGTGTCTTGTGTGCTCTATTGCTCTTCTCCCACACAGCATAAAAATTGCTACCAGATGCCAGTGCCAAGCTCATAGATTTCCTGCCCTCCCAATCCATAAGCCAAATGACCTTAATTGTTTATAATTTGACCATTTCAATAGCAGAAAACTGATTAAGTCATGGCGAAGAAGTGTTTTTTGTTCCAGGTATATCTAATAGGCAATTCAAGGGCTTCTTATAGCCAAGGATAGCTATGAATGTGGTCTAACACAAAACTACAACCTTACTTAAAATAATTTGAGTGGGAAATTTTTTGCCATTTTTCCTTTTATTACCTAATTTACATTTCTGAAGCATGAGCTTAGAAAATGATATTGTTATTTCATATGTTTGAGACTCTGGATGGACCTATGACTTTTTCATGGCCTTGTATGTTTCAAAATCCAGTTGATTCTGATTCTCTGGGAGCCCCAAAGGGGCACTTTCCTAACAGTTCTTTGTAAATTTGCCTGCCTTCATCGTTTCAAGGTGCTTGCATCAAAATTCTGGTTTTCCCTCAGTAGAAGATGCACAGTCTACAGCTTAATCTTTTATAAGTCCCCTTAGGGGATATTACAGAAAAGACAAGAGTATGCATTACACTTCCATCTGGATTAATGACACAAATAGAAATTTGTCAGTTTCATTGAATTTACATGGAAGAAAGAAGCAGTTTAAGATAAACATTTCAATAGTTTGTAAACTTTGTGGTGCTTTGTTGGTGTTCTGAGGTTGATTTCAGTGCTTTAAGCATGCTAGGCATGCGTCCTATCACTGAGTCATAGCTACAGCCAAGCTTTTACATATTTATAATTTGATATTTTGATAATAGTAAATAACAACTGCTTTAATTTACATGCACCCTCTGATGTAGGCATAATGCATTTTTATATTTATTCCACAAAAAAGCCTATCATGTCTCTATAAATTCAGATCATGTCTACGTAATATATTTTGTAGACTTTATTGTCATGCCAAATAGATTTTATCATAAGCTTCTCTGGATGGAAATAAATAGTGCAACTTTTAAAGAGGTATACCTTTGTGCATGTATATTTCTCTAGAATGAAAGGCATTTGGGTAATGTTTCACACTATATATCATCACTAGGAGAAATAAATGCTCACTGGAATTGCTTTGGGGATAGATTTAAAAGTAAATACCATCCTCTGTCTTCACAATGGGAAACCTTTGTGTCCTTGACAACAGCTAAGTAGATAACATTTTACCCCATAATCCTTGATTTCTCCTTATAACAAATTACCCTACTTTTTTCAGGATACAGTATAAACAAGAGACAAACAAATTAGAGAATCCAGATAAATGGCATATACTTTGTTTGTCAAAGTCAACAAATGACAGGAGGTAGTTCATCTCTACATACAGTGTGACTTTTAAAGATTGCCTCTAATTACAAGTCTTGCTACCATAGATGGTTTCCGTTGAGTATAAACAGAAAGTCTTTAAATCCACCAGCCACCTTAAATCACAAACTCATTAATACACAATTTAATCACTCCTAAAATTCCCACATTGATTTAAAATTTAAACCATTACTATGCAAACTACACCTAAAATTCTTAAAAGATAAAATATGTTCTTTGAATGATGACTCAAAGTAGTATACTGATGAATATTTCTCTAATCAGTCACCATTATCGAAATTCAGTTGATTTAATTGAACCTGTAAAAGAGATTGCATTTTCTAATCAAATCTCATCTTTAGATGCTTATTATTCCAAGAACAGCATATATATTTTCAAGCATGCCTAATTAATATAATGCATATAATATTGAGTGTCATTCTTGCTTCTGAATATTATAAAATGATTTTCATCTTTCTATCATGTTTCAAACAGAGTGAACATTTTTGTTTTAGATGTAAGCAAATATAAATTTGAAAACATTAATTCCTTTATCCATAGTATGGTGAATATTGTCTTTTTATGTTAGACATAAACTTTAAAATTCAATATCAGGGTAGAATTTGTAAAGGAAATCACAGAAACACTGAAAATAATTTTGTTTTGCATTTATTACTGAACATAAAAAAGTAACTGAATATGAACTTTACCTAATCAAGTATATATATGTAAAGCCTTTTTAGCAAGCACAACTATAAAAATAAGTTTTAAAAATGTATCTGAGATACATACATATGTGTATAACTGTAAAAACCTGAATTTGAACACTCATATATACATGTACACATACAAACTCTTAAATATAAGTGTATATGCTGAAAAAATCCTGAAATTACACACAAACACATATACATGTATCATGTGCATACATGTGTGTGTAAGTATTCTTCTGCATAATTACTAATCTTCTAGTACCTATACATATCTGCCCACATATGCATATTTGGTATATTTTATATCATATGGATATGTAATAGATTAAAATCTAGTTATATAAGCTAAAACATATTTAAAAGAAAATAATACTTGTCAGATACTTGTGCTAATATCTCATCATCTTAGATAAAACAGTTTTCATTCTGGTGTAATTCCATGATTACCATCTTCAATCTGATTGTTTTACGGTGTTGCTTTTGAAAACTCTACTCCTTTGCATCTACTTTTAACTCTTTTATAATAAAATTAACCACAAAGAACAATTGTTGTGATATTGAGTTTAAAAGAATATCTACTATTTCTTCCTATTCTCCTCCCACCCGTCCTCTGAATATAAATATGATATGCCTTGAAAACAGGTCTCATCTCTCCACTCTAGATTCCTTTTTCCAGATCTGTAAGTGAGATCTCTCAGTTATCTCTCTTACACTTAACTTGAACATGCATTCCTACATTCACTGTCCTATCACTATTAGGCCACATTTAGGCCTCTTCCTATTTCAAAAACAAATGATGGATAATAAAGAAATATATTTATATAAAATTCCTTTGTCTAATCCATGCCTTCAGTAAGCTGCGACCTCTAGAAAATATACTCATAGGCATGGTTCACATCATATCCCAGACTTGCCTCAAAAGATTACAATATCAGGACTGGAGAGAAGGCTCAGAGGATAAGAGCATTGCCTGCTCTTCCAAAGGTTCTGAGTTCAATTCCCAGCAACCATGTGGTGGTTCACAACCATCTGTAATGAGGTCTGGTGCCCTCTTCTGGCATGCAGGCATACACACAGACAGAATATTATATACATAATAAATAAATAAGTAAATATTAAAAAAAAGAGTACAATATCATATGCTGTTGGTCAAGAATAGGATTGCCTGTATTTTTCTAAAACCAACGATCCCTGGGAAGCCTTGGGGAAACACGTCCCCATTAGTGAGATTGTGTTAAGCTTCTGTAACTGCTACTTACTGTTTTACAGTTCCATTTGTAAATAATTTAATTTGAGATGGTAATATTTCTCTGAACAAATTCCTTAAGTAATTTTTTTAGTACTGTCATTTCAAGTAATATATAAAAATAAAAAAATATCAGGTCCATTACTCCAAACCAAATTCCATGGTTTCATATTCAAATGATTATATTACTAACTGAAAGAAATGTCCACTGGGCACTGGAAGTTTGGTACATTCAGAAAACTACATCAAGAATTAAATGTTTGATTTCAGTCTGTGCACATTTAAGCCACATTGTGATGTGGGATGCCCTTCTGTATATGTTTTGCTTTATTGTTTGATGAATAAAGCTGCTTTGGTTAATGGCTTAGCAGAGTAAAGCCAGGCAGGAAACAGCAAGAGAGTAGGCAGAGTCTGGCAGAAGACATGTAGCTGCCGAAGGAGACAGACGACAGATAGAACATTAATGGTAGGCCTCAGCCTTGTAGCAATACAAAATAATAGAAATGGGTTAATTGAAGATATAAGAGCTAGCTAGAAATAAGCCTGAGTTGTTGGTCAAATGGTGCTGTACTTAAGATAGTTTCTGTGTGATTGTTTCAGGTCTGGGTGGCTGGGAAATGAGTGAGCCATCTCTGCCTAAAATACAGTCTGTTGCTAATTATCCCTGTTCACCTGTCATACTTTACAGTTATCTCATCGCAAGTTCTAGACATCAGTGGATTTTTTTATTCCCATTTTTATTGCATCTAAGGAGGCATACATAGTAAATCTTAGTTATACATTCCTATATCCATATTGTCACACACTATGCCATATGGTTACTTCTAGAAACCAATTAGATTGAAAGTAGGACAACAATTACCTGAAAATATTTTGACTATAATATATATTATTGGGACTATAATATTGTGTTAACTATAATCCAAAGGAGCACTATGTGTGTGGCATTTTCTGTCTTCAATGTGTTCCTGTGCATGGCTAAAGAATGTCAACTGACCCCTGTGGGACTCTAGCCCCTATGGAGGATTAGCTATCTCATGGGCTTTTTCTGGGATAAAAGATATTTAAATAACTCAAATCTCTCAGTGTCAATATTACACTTGATTATACTACAAAAACCTTTAGGCAAACAGATTTAAAGTTGAAAAATATGCACTCATCTACCATGGGGGAGGCTGAGAGGGTCTTAAGCCATCTGTTTATATCAGCAGTTTCTGCACATGCTCCACAGCTCCAGTCTCACACTGCTTCTCCCATCTTACTGTTTTATTCAGTCATCACTTGGATTTGGAGAGGTTGAAACAGTATCAGACATGTTTTAGGGTACTCAAAGCTAACTGCCTATTTTGGCTTTCTGACTCTCAATGGCTATGGAAGAGAGGGTTTTAAGGATATTGATTTAAGTACTTTAGTCAGCTTTAATGAACATGTACCAAGTTTACTGTCAAGTGTGGTATCATTCATGAGACTACCACCAGACAGCTTTTGCTGGAACAGTCATATCCATTCTCTAATATATTGTCTATTAACTTTTTTTGTACCAATGATGTTAGATTATTGTAGGAAACATGGCCTACACAGACAAAATAGTAAAAACCTGGGCCTGGTCTAGATCAATGCCTTGTAGTCTTTCAATAAATTACAGTGTTAGTATTCTTTTAATGATCAAAAACTAGAAAAAAATTTTCCCTCATGTTATAACATCTTATCTCAACAATACTGTCCAATATGAATATAACAATGAGTTTTTTTGTTTTTTCTGTACAGTGTTAATAATCACTACATAGTGTTATAAATAGTCACTACATAATGTTATATAGTCACAACATAGTATTATACATAGTCACTACAGAGTGTTATACGTAGTCACTACATAGTGATATACGTAGTCACTGCATAGTGTTATACGTACTCAGTACGTAGTCACTAAAAGTGTTATATGTAGTCACTACAGAGTGTTATACGTAGTCAGTACGTAGTCACTAAAAGTGTTATATGTAGTCACTGCAGAGTGTTATACGTACTCAGTACGTAGTCACTAAAAGTGTTATATGTAGTCACTGCAGAGTGTTATACGTAGTCACTACAGAGTGTTATATGCAGTCTCTACAGAGTGTTATACGTAGTGTTATACGTAGTCACTACAGAGTGTTATACATAGTCACTACAAAGCATTATACGTAGTCACTACATAGTATTATACAGTCACTACAGAGTGTTATACAAAGTCAAATAAAAAATGCTGCTTATTTCAGCAACAAAATCAATCTGTAATGTAACTGATAATTTGAACATGATTTTGAATATAAGGCTTGCAGACAAGTCTTGATTTTTCTCTCACTCACAAATTATCTTCCAATATCCCATGCTTATTAGAAGTGAATATTGATGACTTGATTTCTCCAGATTTACTAATATGAGTAGAATAATTTCAGCAAAATACTGAAATTATCAAAATATCCAATTTTAATTATAGCCTAAAATTGGAATACCATGCAGCTGTAGAGGCACGCTTTACTTAGGGATAGCACCATACTCTCTCTTCAAGGATCTAGGCTAGTGTAGATGGGAATAAAATGTTAAATTCAACAAACCTTTAAAAAGATAAAGAACTAATAGCTTTCAATTATCTTTTAAAGAGCTAATTAAGCCTATTGCCATCTTTAAGGAGAATGGTTTCTCTATGACCGAGGAAGTATTATCTTGTAAATACAATGTTGTAAAAAGATAGTCTCTCCCTTATCTTTCGCTCTCAGAGTAAAGAATATAATTTCCAAAGAGCCTGGATTTCCTTGCAAAAATACTTCTTGTGATAAACAGATCAACTTACTTACATTCTCTTTGGATAAAAGTCAGCTAACTAACACACTGGTCACTGCATGTAAATTTATGATCAACTCTGTAGGTATTAAGGGATCTCACTTAACAATAATAAAAAAAACTTATCTTGTCTACAATGCTGATAAAAGACGGGCATATATGTAGGTTGGTTTATTTAAGTCACAGTTTAAATTTTAGTTTAACAAGTAAGAAAAGGCACAGTCCCTTAAAAATTAATCATAGTCCCCAGCTATAAGGGACTATTCAATTCCTCCTCAGACTAATAGAAAAATGACACCTGTCAGATCTACTACAAATCAGGGACATCTTCAGAGTGTGATGGACTCTGAAGTATTCTAGAATCACAGTGCTTGTTCTCAAGGCTTAACAAGTCACCTCCAAAATAGATTTACCTCTATTTAAAAAACACATGCTCAGATGCTTGAAAAGTAAGAGTTCAAGAGGGCTTTCTATGTAAAGCTATTTGCAAAAGAAATGACAAGAGTGCTGGTCCACACTGACTGTGCTTCCAAACTCTCGGGAGCTCTTTAATGAAAGAAAGCTTTCCTATGTCTTCAAAGACTATTTGGTGATGGAATTGAGTGTAACTAGAACAATTTATTCAGTAGCAGGTAAGATAAATTAATCATATACCAGAAGGTACTTAATAGTATGCCTCAATCCAGTGATGACATAGATCAACTATTTGATCAATCACTTTCCATTCAGCTTTCTTTTTTAGGTGAATGTCTTCTCAGAGTTAAAAACATGTTATGAGGCTTTACTACTCTGACTCAATCTATCCTCTCCCAGAGGAATTATTCTGCTATTAGGCTCACTAACACATATATAGCTGGTATATGGCAGAGGGGTGTATTGTAATCACCTGAAATAGACAGAAAGGTTGTTGTTTCTCATTCTCTGACCACCAAGAATATCTGGATTCTTAACGGGTTTGGTTCTAAAATTAGGAACATTTTGATAGCATGTATAAGAACCTCACAGAGGCTGGAAACAAGTTCTATTATATGTCTTACAATGGGCTATGACTGTAATGTAAAGGTCACATTCATTGGGTATTTTTATTATACCGCAATCTTTTTATTTTTACTCAAGTATGCTTTGTTGTTCTCTAACTTTGTGGGAAGCAATTCTGTTTTAGTTTCTTTCATGTTCACCACAAAACACAGTGACTCTACCACAGCCAGCTCAAAGATGCTTTGATTAAGTGACTTGGCCACACAAGTAAAAGCAACACTTTTAAGAGAATGTACTTTGAAAGACACCTTAAGGTGAGCTGTGCAGACTCCCGGGTCAGAATTCCTTTTAAGGATACATGGGCAAATTCTCATTTTTGAATCACACTGTCCTCTGAGTGGTTTACAATCTGCACAGAGGGAACACCAAAACTTTAGCTCCAGACTTCTATAAATGACAGTTACTTAGCACAGATTGCAAGATCAGCCTTGTATTTCTTTTCATTAGTGTTGTTTCATAAGACCATTTGTTATCTGGCTAAATGTTAGAACCAGCATGTTTGACTTGTTCATAATTTATCTTCTCAGGGAAAAGAACTGCTGAGGAAACTGTAAATAAACACTGGAGTTTAGAGATTCTGAAATATTTAGCTGAATCTATTAGTTCTCAAGCAGACTAAGTCCATTATTCAGGATGCTAAAATTTGGATAAATTAGTGCTGTGCCCATCTAGTTTCTAAAAGCAGAAACAGAATAAAAGTGAAACTCATTCAGTTTTACAGAAAACGACAGGAAAATGAGTAGCTACAGTTACCTAAATAGAAAAGGTAACTCATACAATGCCATTTAGCATACATTTGAAAAAAATGTAAGACAAATAGAAATGTTTCAAGAAAAGTTGTCCTTAAGAATTACTTTATTGTCTTTTAGCAGCAAGCACAGTCATGATGGCCATACTACAACTGCCTGTAGAATGAATTGTGTGCAGCTAATGGGTTTTAATTTTCTTTGACTCAGTTAACATAGTGGAATCATAGCCAATTAGCCATTTGGTGCCATCTTTATCCTGTGTCCATGAGTGCATTCTTTTAAGGGAAGCTGTGACATTTCTGGGTAAATGTGTATGAAGTCAGCTTCTGGTTTACATGCACATATGGGCAGGCAAGAGTTGTGCATCTGTAGTGAGAGACACACTATACAAATAGAGAATTACCAGACCTATTCTAAAGTAAAACTCTGGGGGCCAGAGATATGACTCAGCAGTTTCAAATGTATGTTGCTCTTGCAGAGTGCTCAGTTGGGTTCCCAGTACCCAGGTCAGGTGGCTCATAACTGCCTGTATGCCCATCTCTACGGGCATCCAACACCTCTGGGCTCCACATACACATACCCCCACACAGATATGTACATATCATTAAAACTTTAAAAAATAAAACATACAGCTCTGATTTATGAACAACAACACAGCTATCAAGAAAAAGTGGACAGACTCAGACACTAGCTGATAGCTTGTTGACTCTCCAGGCCCTTGTTACAATCTGAAGAAATACATTCTCTGATCTACTTAATATACTCTACTTCTACTAAGCTTGCCCATGGTTTTGTGAAATCTTTAGGGCCCAACAATCATACATATACATACATACCTTTTCTTCCTAATAGCCTATTAAAATGTTTTATCTGTCTTTGAGTCTCTACCAAAGCAAGCTATGGTGACCGGCTCCCCAGTTCAAGCTCCGGATAGACAGCCTTTATTTCTTATCAGATTGGTCTTTATTTTACTATATTCTTTACCAATATTATATCAAATTATACTCTCATAAGACTTTACTGTGCCTTCCTTTTGTGTATGTAACTAATGGTTAGACTGACAGATGTGTATCAGGACCTAACACCAATAAAAACTCCATTTTTCCCATATACTTTCCCAAGATACATATACTTGTCATGTGTTACAGTTGGTTTTGATGTCAACTTTCTAAGGTAGAGTAACAAGCCTTCTCTAAATAATTGTCCTAATTGGTGAGGGAAGATCTGCGTCACTGATGGTAGCAGCCCAGTTAAAAAACATATCTAGAGGAAGATGATCTGGCTTGTTCTGCACATAAAAATCCCTCTTGCCACTGAGTTGATTTCCCCTGCTATTATTGCTGATGCCGATTCATTCCCTGAGGGAAGAATCAGCATTTCTAAGCTTTTTTCCTGGAGTAGGCACCGACTGTTTCCCAGGAAGTGGGCTTCTCTTACTGGATTAGGAGTACTACAACAGCAAGCCTTGGGGACTAAAGCAACATTTTCCAGTGAAAGACAGCTATTCTGGAACTACTGTGCCTATTGAAGCACTCAGACTCAAGGCACATGCACATACATACACATTTGCATACACACACAGACACATACACACATATGTACACAAACACACACATATTCACATATTTATCACCTTAATTCTGCCAGTGAAATTTTGTGTATTATAATAAATTATATTGCATTATATGAATTTAATCATATTAAACTGAAATTCAATTAAACATGGAATTCTAAACAGGAGTAAGTTCAGAAGGCATGCTGAAAGTTTAGGGTTTATTTTTCAATACTTCAATTCTCTCTTCATTTGGGAAGTCAGGAAAAGAAGCCACTCTTCATGGTAGCCCTAAAACCTGGTGATCTTTACTTTCTCTTAACAGACTTCATATAGCCTCCTGTAAATATTTTGTATCAAACAAGTTCTGACTTTTCAAATGTCATGTATATGGAAAATTTCATATTTATTGCGAAGACTCAAAAGAACTTTAATATGAGCATCTTCCAGGAGCGGTTCAGAACAGATTGTAACCTTTGTGGCTCAGCTTTGAATTTTTCATTCTAAAAAACAGCTGACTTCTACTTACAGTTTCTGCAGCTCTCTTTTCATCTGATTATGCAAGGCTTTGTGATCCTATATCTCATCCTAGAAGATGCCGGAGATACTTCTGCTCCTTTCGTCATCCTCATGACAATATTGACCCTTTTCAATTTATTCTAGTCAGTTGCCTCCGTTTAGTCAGGTAAAAGCTTACCACTTGGCATTTTTTCAAATCCAATTTTTTTAACAGAAAACTAACTTAAATTTGGGTAGATGCAATCCCAACTTGTTATATTTATAGCCAAAGTCTCTACACATGCCTTTCCTACAACAGTAGAGGGATTGCAAATTCAGAGGAAGTAAATTCTTTTGGGTAAAATTACTGACAAATTTTATGTTTAAAAACAAGATCTCAAAAAATAACCTAGAAATCACAAAATGTCACTGTTCTAGTATTTTATGTGGACTGTAAGAAGTGCCTTAGGCACTCTGTTAACTCTTTGGTGGCTTAACCTTGGACATTACAAGTATAGTACTGCTTAAAATGTCTTGAAGGTACGTTTAAAAGGATTTGACATTTATCAATAATTTACAAGTCCCTATTAGAATATTGACTAAGCTGAGAATAAAATCGGATGATTCATGTTAAAGTATATGAAAATGTATTTTAGTAGTCAGTCAGTAGCATATATACGTGCAGTGATGTATATTATAAACTCTGTGTGTATGTGCATGTACACAGACACACACACACATACATATACACACACAAAGATGTGTATCCTGTAGCCTAACCCTGCATTTAACTCTTGACTGGATCATAAGTACTAGAATAAAACTTACTGTCATAGGCCAGTGTTGAGGAGAATTAATCTCATGGCAGGTAATTTCAAATGTAGTGGATTCCTGGCTTTTCAAGAAATGAAGGGTAGAGGGCTAGAGAGATACAGCTATTAAGGCACTGAGTATAGTCTCAGCAGGAAGCTTCGACACATTCTTCGATGAACAGATGGCATTCTACCTCTTTATAGGAGAAAGGCCAATAGGCTAAGAGCAACTGAGTATTTATGATATATGTTATCATGCACAAGACAAAGGAATGTACCAGGAAACAACTGATGTTTTTATGATAGTCACTTATCAGCCTAATAGAATCTAGAATCATAGATGTCACAAATGTCAGTGTGTGTCCTTGAGGAACTTTCTAGATTAGGTTAACTGAGCTGTCAAGACCCATTTAAACTGTAAGTGGCACTATCCCACTGGCTGGGGTCCAGGACAGAAAAAGGAGAAAGGGAGTTGAACACTGTACTTCCAAACTGTGGATGCAATTAGAACAGCTGCCTAAATTTTATGCCTAAAAAATTATCTTATTTCATGTACTATGTTCTTTCTTTCTTTTTTCTCTTTTTTCTTTTCTTTTTTTTTTGAGACAGGGTTTCTCTGTGTTGTCTTGGCTGCTCTGGAAATCACTTTGCAGACAAGGCTGGCCTTGATCTCACAGAAATTTACCTGTCACTTCATACAAAATGCTGGGATTAAAGGGTGCGCCACCATGCCCAGCTACACTGTGTTCTTTACTGTGAGCCAAAACAACCTCTTAGCTCCTACACTTACTTTCATCATGCATTCTGTCACAGCAAGGAGAACAGTGATGCATACTTTCTTCGTTCTTGATCCCTTGCTACCTACCCTTTTATGAAAGAATAACAGTGGTAATCACATAAGAACTGTGCCAGAATAAACATATATGTAATGCTTCTTTGGGTGGAAGTTCCTTCCCAAGTCCTTTTCCCTGGCATTTGCCACAGTCCAGACTCCACCCCGAGAAATCCCACCAAGCAATGACTCCTCCCTAGAGATGCTCAAGATCACTCCCACAGGGTATTTGAAATACACCCCAGAGAACAAACACATGGTTTTCCGGTCTTCCTTCCCCAGCTCTTCTCTGGGGGGCTGGGAAGCCATCCAGGAGCATTGGTATCCATTAAACCTGGGCTTTTTCTAATTCAGTTTGATTTGGTCTGATTCGGATTATTGCATTGGTGGAGAGGCTTATTAGGGTGCAGAAACTTTTCATCTGAAGGTCCCACTGAGAGCACTGTTTCTCCCACTGGTCTGGGGCCACATGTTGGGGAAAACACCCTTCTCCCCCTGCACATGCTCTCTGTCAGGCTAAGATTGGCATTGTCAGGGTAAGTTGTCTTTCCAAACCATTGTCTTAGAGGCCCAGGACCTCAGGGGATTTTTGGGGTGTCCTGAAAAAGACACAGCCATGCCAGGCTCCCAACCTGTTATTGGGACAAGGACCTGCCTTGCCCCATGGGAAAAGGATGTGCCTTGTTCTGTGGGATCCCTTTTCCAGGACACATCGTGTTCAAGGGAATATCTCACACCCCTCTGACTTTTTGACCCAAAGCCTACCACAGTGGATGCATTGCACTAGGCTTAGAGTCTGCCATAGACTTGCAAAATAGGTACCTACAATTCAAAGTCAGATCCCCAAATTCCCTTTAAATTGGGGCTATCTAACACTGTACATCCTTGATTCCTAGAATTTGTTGGCAGCAAGGAAACAAGTAAACAAGCCACCCATATGCCCATGGTTTCTGGATACTGTGCTCCTACTCCCACTCCCCCTTCCCTACTTCTCTCCTTGTTTGCTGTTTGTCTGCATTCCTTGCATGTGATCTGGTCATTCTGGGATTCTCTCTACAATGGATTCATGTTCTCCCAATCTAAGCTGCATAGAAGTTCCATCCTTTCTGTTCTCCCTTACAGCATCTACAGAATTGGCCCTCAATGGCACCACCTGCTCTTGCAGCCTACTCCAGGATTAATTTTTTCAGCTGACAGAGTTTCCTAGAGAAAGATTTATTCATCTGTATGTAAATATATATGTGTGAATAATGTGGCCACAGTATGCTTGTTTTATGTCCATGTGTGCATGTGTGTTTGCTTTAAGATCTATATAACTTGTAACTCCAGATTACAAAAGTTCTGGAAAAATACAAACATGTGGATAGGTGCAATTTCTGGTTGAGGTCAAAACAGAAACCTCATTGCCATCTTTGGATGCTCAAACTACCAAGGAGACATTCCGCCTCCAACATACTTTGGCTTACAAAAATATGCCTTCTAATCTTATTGCCTCTACTGACATTGGTAAGCTGTAACTGACTGGGTAAACTATGTATCTAACTTTAACTTATATAATTTAGATATACCTAATTAGGTATACCTAATTTAGACATACCTAATATAGGTCATGGTACCCTGACTCTCAAGTGCCTTTACAGATCTGAGAGTATAGCATTTAACAAGAGCTTCTTATGATAGACACACCAGCTGCCGCAGCATCCTAAAACTCCTCCAAGAAGATGCATGATTATCACAGAAGACCTTCCTCCTGGAGGCTTGCCTTTGGATAAGGCAAAGCCATTAACATAGCAAAAGCCGCCTTTCACCTCATCAGCTTCTTGGACCTTGCCTGAAGGGAACAACTGTACACTGGGGAACTGATCATCTCATCCTGCCCAGACAGGTAGACCAAACCCTACCCACCACAGGAAACTATGTGAGGCCTCCTGGGCTCAGCAGCTAAAGGCAAGTACTGTTTCTGGTCTGGTGTTGACCAAAGACCACAGAGAGACTTGGGGTTGCCTGGGTAGCTGGAAAAAAGCTATCTCATTTCTGCTCATTTATTTACCACTCTTAGATCTGTCTGATGGCATTTGATGCCTTAGGTACTGGTAACTTATTACTATATTAGTTAAGTGTCCTGCTAAAAGTACAGAAAGGTGTGCCTCTTTCACAGACTTTAGTCCAGGATTAACAGGTTTTAGATAATTGTCTTCTAAAATGTTCATGGCTTCTTACCTAAAGACATATCCTTTTGCTATGACAGCAAGATGTAAATCTGTTCCAGTGTCTTACAGACACCTGCAGGTTCCTGGGAAAAGTTCTGCTGCAGTATCAAAAAATCTGGTCTGGTAAAATCTAACAGTCTCCAGAGCCTATTTTTGACCCCATTCATTTTCACACTTATTTTACAGGTCACTCCTGTTGTCTGGGCCAAGACCAACCTACATAGGGCCCTCTAGATAATACCTGCACCGGCTCCTCCTGGGACTTCACCATTGGTAGAACCTCGGAGCACCTACCCAGCAACTGAAATCTCGTTTTAAAGGGCATATCGGCTCTCGTGTCTTGCTCATTCACTGTTGCCTCTCCTGTACAACCAGGGTACTTCTCAGTCTCATTCTTCCTGGCAGTTAATCACCCTTCCCTTGCCTAGCCCTATTCATAAGGCCGAAAATAACATTCTATTTTTGCTTCTAGCAACCTGCCTTATCTCCTTCAGGGAAAAGATGCATGAGGTCTTCAGGATGGCAGATAACTGGATGCCTCTCCAGCCACACGTCCTGCTGAGCTTGATCCCACCAACTCCTGACTCTCCCCTCCGCCACATTGTCCCATGCCCACAGGAAGTAGCCAGACTTAAGCTGGCGCCCCTATACCTAAAGAGTCTGGAATGTTTGGGTTAAGGTTTCACCCCAATCCCTGGCAACCATATATCCGAAGAGTCTGTAATGTTTGGATGGAAGTTCTATCCCAAGCTCCCTCCCTTAGGAGTTGCCTCAGTCCAAACTCCACCCCTGAGAAAACCTGCCAAATGATGACTCCTCCCCAGAAATACTCATGACCACTCCCAAAGGGTATTTAAACTGCCCCCACAGAACAGACGTGTTTTCTGGTCTTTCTTCCCCGTCTCCTCTCTGGGGGCTGGAAAGCCATCAGGAGCATTGATAGCCATTAAACCTGGGCTTTTTCTAATTTGGTTTTATTTGGTCTGATTTGAATTATTGCATTGGTGGAGAGGCTTATTGGGGTGCAGAACCTTTTCAATGGGATTTTTTTAGTATTTTCTATTCTGGATAATTTCTTCCCAAATTTGAAAATGACACTCAAATCACTTGTTACATTATTAGAATGCATTCTGCATTCTCATCACTCTTCATGAACACAAAGATGTTTAACAAGGGTTTATGTTCCTATGGCTGGCTCCTTTTCTACTCATGGCTCCCGTCAGAATGCTTTCAATATGGTAGGTGAAAACATTGGTACATGTTTTGGAGTGTTTGTGATAATATCTTTTTACTGAAAAGATGAGTAAACAAGCAATTTTTCCAAGGATGTTGTGGATGCTCTGGATATTCTCCAGGTTTCTATAAAACGTGTTGCTTTACCACACCCTTCCTTCACAGTCAGGCATGCAAAGTGAGCATCAAAAATGTCAGCATGGCACCAAGTCATTTGTTTTCTGTTTAGAATCCCCAGGTGAGATGACAAATTACTTGTTTTCACTTCTTATTTTATATTTTTTAAGTTAGGCATTGTATTGTCATTTTAATTTAATTTTAATTTCAATGGGAACAGCCAGGATAATTGCTACTAATAAGTATACTACCACCTATGGAGTCATGGGTATTAATATTATTAAGTTTAATGATTACAAATCTAAGACCATAATTATTTATTCCTCAAAGAATAGATCCAAAAATATCTTCTGGACACTTAAGCCTATTTTTAGGAGCATTATGCCATTCTAACGGAATATTTAAAAAAATATTTAAACCATTTGTTCAATAAGGTCACCTAATTTAAGATGTAGGTTTCACTCATCTTAGCAGATTTTGATTCTAAAAGAAGAAACAATACTAACTGCTTCTATGCACAAAGAGGGTGACAGCCCTTCAACATAGGTCAGCACATGTGCTTTACATCAACCAGTATTCTTTAAGTATTCTTGTGAAAATCACTACAACAAATACTGAAAAGTAACTCCAACCAAGAATTGCATCGTGGAGTCTACAATTTGAGAGTGTTTTGATGGAAGAAGTGGGAAAACAGCAAAGTCCCTATTGAAAGTCTAAAAGGATCTTGTTGGAAATTATGGTTTATGTATAATTGAAAAAAAATCACTCTACATAAAATTGCAAGTGTGTGTTGTAGAAAATGCCCAATTATCCAAGGGAGTTTTCAGGCATCTCTGTATGTCACCACGAGCACATCAAATTAGGTGATGCAAGCACAGCAAGATAAAGAAGGAAGTCAAGCAGCAGCAACACGGAAACTGCTCATTAAGGGTTGATTGAGCATGAAATCTAATTTTTATGTTCGTCAGTTACATTGGTGAAGACCCCCAAAACTTCATCATCATGCCACTGGGACGGCCTATTGGTGGATTAAATGACTTACCATACCTGGAGTTCTGGTTTTGTTTGTTTTGGGTTTTAATCAATGTGTGTTTGTGTTTTGTATTATTTGTGTGTTTACGGGTTTGAGTAGAGGCAGCACAGTGTGTGCATGGAGGGGAGAGGACAGGCAAAATTAGGTGTCAGTCCCCACCTTCTACCATAAGTCAACCTTTTGTTGGTCAGCCCTGCACAAAGCAGACTAGATCACAAACTCCCTGTGAGCATCCTGCCTGTTTCCTATCTTACCACAAAAGGCTGGCATTGCACAAACCAGCCTGACATTAACGCGTGTTCTGGCAGATGAGTTCACTGAGCCATCTCCATATCCCCATTTCTGGTTTCATCTTTTTAGAGATAGAATTGGTGATGTGGAATATTTAAGAGGGTCAGTACTTGAAAAAAGAAAGTAGTAAGGATGATGAACTCAAAGGTGACACCAAAAGAGACTGCCCAAAGCCAGAATTCCCACTTTAATTTTAATACAGATAGCATAATGGGTCCTGGGGACTTTCTCCTCGTCTCAGCACTGATTCCTCCCTGAGCTGCACAAAGCCATTTTGCACTATAAATCGAAAACATAGAGAAGTGTATGGGCCAGGAGCACCTGCATTTTTTGTTGGCAGTAACTGTTGCCCTAAAATTAGTTTTCAAGAGGTTGACTAAAATAAATGACTCCAAACTATATACCATATTCTTACATCACTCTGTGATTTCTTTATGTTAAGCATGAGCTCTAATTCAGTGGTACATCTTCATGTGAACCCTGTGATTAAAACATTTTAGGCATGCTGCCGAGCGGTGGTGCAGATGCGCAGATGCAGGCAGATCTCTGTGAGTTCAAAGCCAGCCTGGTCTACAAGAGCTAGTTCCAGGACAGGCTCCAGAGCCACAGAGAAACCCTGTCTCAAAAAAAAAAAAAAAATTCAGGCATGCTTTCCATGATAGAAGTAAAATCAGTTCATTATTTTACAAGTTACTTATTGCTTTTAAGAACTAATAAAATCACATAGCCAGGATAAGGGCAAGTGGATACTGCACCACAAAAATAAAATTATTGTTTATTCATGGAAATTCATGGAAGATATGGTTTGAATTATTTTCTTTAAATCAATAAGAGAATCTCAAGATAGATATTTCTAGGATATTTTTATTATTTATACATGTTCCTAGTGCTGCATTCATTTGCTCTGATGGCATCAGGCACTTTCAAGCTAGGAGACTATGACAGAATATTGTTTATTAAATGTAGTTATTAAGCAGTCGGCGAAAGTACAGCTTCCCACAATATTTACATCATGTGCAGAACATTCAGTTTTGTAAATGTCTTTAGAAATAAAAGACAATATATGCAACATTGTAGTGTAGTAAATAATACATACCATTTTCTTTATGAATATGCATAATTTAGTATGTTTACAAAATTACTGTGGTTACTACATTCAGTGTACATATTCTTGACAATGAGCTTAATTTTACTGCTATTTTAGACTTTTAATTACATAAGCATGTATACTAAATAGATGTGGACTGCAGAGGGAAAGGAATAGGAAAAGCTCAGGAAACATTTGTGTTCTACACAAGCTTTTATATTAAGTTTAGTTAGCAGAGGGATTAGTTTCAAACATTATATATAAAGGATTTTGTGCACAAGTCAATCTGAAAATTACTTTTACAGATATATATATATATATATATATATAATTTAGTGGAAAAAGAATGTAAATCTGTGGACTTTAAATCACGTTTTTGTTTCTGTTAAGCACAAGAAACAAAACGTTTGCAAAAAATTATATGTGGAAATTTACTTGTCCATAGCCACATAAACTTTTTAACACACTTTTTTCCTAGTTATCTTTGAGTTCAAGGCTTCTCTAAGTGTTTGGGAATGACAACAGACACTATAAACTAACATAATACCTGAGTTCTATGTAACATGTTTCTTTCTTTTTGGTTTATTTTGAAGGTATATTACTTCTGCAGATTTTTATCATTTTGTGTGTAGATATTGAAACAACATATCTCATGCCATTCTGAAAGAGGCAGGTAGTACACACAGAAGGAGAGCTGATGCTTTGTATTCATTCCCAATTTGATTTTAAAGACGGTGATTACTGAAGCAAGAATCAGAATGGCTGTGTGGCTACACCTGCTGAGAACCTGCGTCCATTAACTTGATGTCAAAATGTATTCTTAATCTACATTGTAATCGGTTATCAATACCCTGTCATTCTGCTGAGCCTTTAGTTACGTATTTCAAATTTAATTATTTGTATATAATTTTATGTGAGAAGAGTTAAATTTGAAATCCACAACTGTTGCCTTGAAGCCATATGTGCAAAGGTATTTTAAAGGGTATCTTTAGGCCTTTTTGTTTTGGGGAAGTTGGAATTGCTGGTTTTTGTTTCCTTTGGGATATTAAATCTAGAACAGTTCAAGGAGGGTGATGCTATAGACACTGCTGTGGATAATTGGAAACTTCCTATGGAATTGGCTCTATTTCACAATCCTTTACATATTGCTGAACATTCAATGCAAACAACTTATTGATGAACAACTATTTCCCAAAACAATATCACATTATAGTCAATGATAGTTCCTTTCCTCGTTTAAATATGAACAGCCTATTGAGATTATTGTAGCTGGTATAGTTTGAAATTTTAGGTGAGTGAGAAGGGACCAGTAGCATAAATCAGGATACTGGGCCATGCTCTCATGTGTAACCATGACCATTAGGACCAAGCTTCTTCTCTTCATCTCTCTTTGTTTCTTTAAATAGCATGAAATTTAATATTGAAACACTGTTGCATAAAATAAACAAGAAAAGAAAATGTCTTTTCATGTCACTGATTTAGCTTCCAAGTTAAAGGGATTCTCTCTAATTCATGAGTGACAATGAAGATATTTCATTAAAAAACAATGCCTACTATAACAGGGAGATGATGGAATGACCAATGATGAAGGGAAAAAAAAGTCAAAAAGTTGCTAGCACTGCTTTTCATTTTCATTTTGAACAAATCTACATAATTAGAAAAGAAATATTAATTTGTGATGCTAAACTGATAAAAATGAATAAAATTGACAATAAATCTATTGTTGTTTTTAAAAATAGTACAAACAAGACAATTTTTGCTATTATTTTTATGCATGAAATTAGCATTTTCTAAGGTTATAAAACTCAATCAGGACAAAGCATATTCGCATGTTTACATGTGTCTGAGGATATCTATGTAGGGATGTAGTGCGGGATAATTGTCTGTATTCTGTCAATCATGTTTTAAATAAACGCTGATTGGCCAGGCAGGAAGTATAGGTGGGTCAACCAGACAGGAAGTAGAGGCGGGGCAAGGAGAACAGGAGAATTCTGGGATGAAGGAAGCTCTTCCCGAGACTCCTGCCCAGACCACCAAAGAAGCAGGATGTGACCTGCCCTACCGTAAAAGGTACCAAGCCATGTGCCTAACATAGATAAGAATAATGGGTTAATATAAGCTACAGGAGCTAATAATAAGCCTGAGCTAATGTTCCAATCAGTTTATAATGTAATGTAGACTCTGTGTGATTTTCTTTGGGGCTCAACGGCTGTGGGAACCAGGCAGGACAGAAACCCCAACAAGCAGGCCCTTCATGTTACAGGGGTGTTTGTGCATGTGCTGTTTATATCCATATATCTATAGAGAATATGTTATATGTTTTAATTAACTTAACATATATGCATAATCTACAAAATGGTAACTGAGTCACATTAAAAAGAGCTATGACCGTAGCTACATTTGTAGACACAAATGTAATGAAAGTCCATACACAGAAAGATTCCCTAAAAAGTGTGCAATATCTACACACGAAAACCTTCCAGATAAAACTGAAAGCTTAAATGTGATGATACAGCTTCTTTCAGAAAGTAAGATTAACAACAACAGAATTTTAACAATAAAATTTCATTCCACACCAATGAAACTGACAGAAGACTGACTCTCGTTGCTTTAATATCCATATTGCTAGATTTTAAGCTTGTTAAAAGGCATCAGCCCACAGTTTTAATCCCAGCACTCAACAGGCAGCGGTAAAAGTATCTCTGTGAGTTCTAGGCCAGCCTGGTCTACAAAACAAGTTCCAGGCAGCCAAAGCAACACAGATAAATCTTATCATGAAAAACAAAAATAAAAAAATAAATATGACTAGGAAAATACAGTATTTTAGAAAGATAAAAATAATTCAGAGCCCATGGTTGTAGATTCATTCTACATTGACCAAAGTTCAGAGAATGCAGACCTATTCTTGCTCCTTTGAGGTTATGACAGGCAACTTGACCAGGATGTGTCCATCTATAGGATGCTTAGCCTAAGGTATAGTCACTGCATATCCTGCTTATACAACAGAATACTTAATTCAGGATATAGTTACTTGATGTTTCAGGTAGTGAAGAGGTAATTACACTGTTTGTTTTTTGTATCATGGTAAAGAGGTCTTTTACCTTCTACTCACCTTTGGATTGGATTATATAAAGCATATGGAAAATAAATATGGGCAAATTCAGTATTCACTGGGTTGCCCTCATGACTCTATTATGTATCTCTGTCGTTTTATTTTGTATCTCTATTTTTTACCTAACATTTCTAATCCACACACCCATATCCTGGAATGCAGGAACCATCAAGGTTGGACCCCAACAGAAAAATAGATTATTAAATGATAAGCTAGCATTTTATTATGAGATTGAATTTGATACCATCAATAGCAAAGATATTATCTTCAAAATAATATTCTCTATTAGTAAGTATTCTTCTTTCTAGACAGTTATTTATTTTTTCAATTTGATATCATATTAGATTAATCAGAAAATTAAAAAGAGATAGGAGTATGATAAGAGTATTGTCCATAAGCATTCTGCTTTCAGGAAGGTGGGAAATGGACCCTTTTATTTTTCTGTATAGAACAGAATAACAGTAAAATGGCACTCAGTAACCCAGATTAAAACAATGATTATTTTCTGAGTTCTGTATCATTGACCAAATTGGGTTAGATGACCAAGGAATTTTTACATTTCAGAAAGTTAAATATTCAGTCCCTCCATTTGTTGTTTAGATTATTTCGCACAAAATTCACCCTCTGTATTTCCAACAACAGCCACAAGGACAGGGCCCTGTGCCCTCATGCAGGGGAGAGTACAGTGAAAGCCAGCAATTCTTCGCATTTGTTCACCAAAAGGCTTTCATGCTGTAGAGGTTTAAGACAAAATAATTTCAATCAAAATAAACAAACAAATAAATCTTTAGAATTGCAGCAGGTGGTGGTATCTGCAAGGTATGACTCAGTTTGGCTTGAATCTTAGTGTTATGACATGATATGTATGAAAATGTTATCAGGCACCGAAACTCCTGTGACCCCCCATTTTCTCATATGTTAAATGCAGATATTAATGTTCTCTACAGAACTGTCCTAAAGATTCAATACAGTAATGAACGCAGTGGACCTAATGCATAGCAGTGGCTCAATAAATGTAATTCTTGCCACAAGATCCAAGTACAAGCATGAAGGTGAATTTTAAAGGCACTTTGCAAATCAATAAATGACTTTCACAAACATGGGAGTAAGGAGCTTGAAAAATTGCCAACATAAGAGAACTGACATAAAGGCATTTGAGATCTCATGGGAAAAAAAAACTGAATTTGAGGGCCAGGGTAATGAAAAAACATATAAAATGGTTTTATACTATTTTTTTCATGAAACCAAAACAATAAAAAAGCTTATTCAATAAAATACCATAGATGACATTTTTATACTCTCCAAATTATTAATGTAATTAATTCCATTTATCATCCTCCCTTGCTGAATCTCTAAAGAGGTACTCAGACATCTATAGTCTAAAGTTCTATACACTCACAACAAGATGCAGCCTCTCATCAGCTCACCTGTCACATTACAGGTTCAATTTTTTGCATTATTGTGGGCTCAATATCTTCAGGATTCATTATTCAGTATTCTTTATTCCTCTTTATAGACTCTGTTATATGCACGAAGCAATATCATTGGATAATGGGAGATAAGACAAAATCAAAAGTCAGGAAATATTTGGGATGGTCTTTCATTAAGATATTTATATGACCCATACCTTTTTCTTAAAGTTCCCCTGTGGTAGATATCAGAGGCTGATCTATTTGCCTTCCAACTATTCAACAACGTGTCTGGCCTTCCTCAAGTGCAAAGAATGATGAGGCTGTGTTTAAAGGATGTTTAGCCCTCTGATGATAAATATTCTGTATCCTCATTCACAAATCCTATGCAGGGATTTATGAGTCACAATAAGAATTTCAAAATAAAAATTCACTCAGGTACCATGAGAGACTCCAGATTCTAATATTTTATGCATATTAATGTTTTCAATGTATATTTATATATTTTGTACAAACATTAAACTTCATCCCAAGAAAAGTCTCAGTATATTGAAGTATTATCTTATACTTGCCCACTGTCCTAAGAGAACTTCAAAATGTTTATGTAAAATGTAATTAAGGTTGGGGTTGTAGTTAAATTGTAGCTAAGCTATTGCTCTTGCCTCACATATGTGAATCAACGCATTCAATATTTGCTCCTTAATACCACACACTACAAACATAAGTGTGTGTGTGTACATATGTGCAAGTGCTTGTATGGGTATATGTGTTTGCATGCAGTGTGTATGGGTGCATGTGTGTGTGTGTGTGTGTGTGTGTGTGTGTGTGTGTGCTTGCATCCATGTGCTTGTGGGTATGTGTGTGGGAATATGCACATACCTATAATCCAAGCACCTAGGAGGGGAAGACAGGAAGGATGCTCATGTTTTCAGTCATCCTGGTCGATTTGGAGAATTCCAGCTAACCAGGGCTAATTAGTGAGACCAAACTTCAACTGAGAGGCAGACAGACTTGGGTGGGTTGTACCAGGCTCAATCATGAAAGCCTCACTTAATGACAGATGATGGAGGATGCTCTTCACCTTTCATCAGGTTCACTGCCCAGTTCGCACACTGCAATATCCCATGGGGCTTATAGCAAAAGACTCAGAACAATGGTTGGTGACACTTTGTCTAATTGTCCTCTTATCCAAGTGCTTTTGATAGATTCATATTTCTTTAGATTCTGGCCAGAGATCCTTCTCAGAAGGTGGGGATGATGAGACTACTTTGGAGATATTTCCGTCTTTAAGTAAATACAGGTTCTTTCAAACTCAGAATCCTTTACCCACAACTCTATTCCAGCACTTATAAAGCTGCCTAAGCCTTTGGTGCTGGCTTCTTCTGCAGTCAGACAATCCCATATCTATACTGATCTGTGTGACCCTCACCTGGAATCATTCCGTGAGAAACTAGAAAAGACGAGGAAACTTTTTTTTTTCAGTTTTATGACCTTGCAAATAAGTTTGTGAAGGGTGAGGCACTCCCTGAGGGTTTGCTGTTTTTTTTTCCCTGGCTTTTCAAACACTCCCAGTCTGGCTCTTTATATCTCAACTGCTCTGAGATACTGAGGATATGTTGTCAGGATGCTCTATACTAGTGCTCAATACATATCTTGTTCGTTTTTAAAGATA
Organism: Ondatra zibethicus; assembly: GCA_004026605.1. Lineage (NCBI taxonomy): Eukaryota > Metazoa > Chordata > Mammalia > Rodentia > Cricetidae > Ondatra > Ondatra zibethicus. The sequence continues at coordinate 41,650 of PVIU01008644.1, read as the reverse complement.
AAATATATAGTTAATTTATCAAACTGATTTCTAACACATTAGGAAATATAAAAATATCAAGAAAATAAACTTGGAGAAAATTGTTACTGGTGTCATTTTTAAAGCACCAACACAAAGGTATTTATTAATTTTTCATTCTAAGCTAAACAGGATCATCGAAGGAGGTTACTGAAGCAGTGAAGGTCCTGCCTGACAATTACAGGGACTCTCAACTACTGGCTTTTATTATAAAGAGGGTAAAAGTCTCTTCCAGAATTTACAAGTGACAAAAAACCCTAAAATACTGCAATCATAGGCCTAAGTGGGGTCAAACATCAGATAATACCTGTAGAAAATGCAGAAGGGAACTTATTCATTGTGGATTTAATTGAATCATAGCAATTTATAATTGGATTATACTGTTTTTACTGCTTCTGTTTTATTTTGACCTCCTACTGAAATCGACTACCCTACAACTAAATACATATTTAAACATGATATTTTGCAAATTTTTATGGCAAAGCATATTTTTTTTAACTTTAAAGAAGTAAATATTACAAGGATAGCCTCTTAAACTAGCTGTATAAATCTTCATGATAGAAACAATACAAACCTTTAAATGCATTACATAGTTAAAGTTAGATTTTAATATTTTGCTTTAAATAGCTTTTAATATACATCCCCTAACATTCACAGCAGGGAAGTTTCATTAAAACAAATAATTAAAAATTCTCTGTACTTGCATGTTATTAAGTTCAAATAATTTTCTCCTTTTAAATATTTGAATATTTTAATGGCCAATGAAAAATTTATTGTTCTGCAAGCACATTTAATCCATGTCTTTATTACAATTAATAAAATTGTTTTTATTTAAAAATTTAAAATTAAGGAAAATTATTATTACCATGATAATAGATAATACACTTTGATATTAAAGAACACATACAAACATAATAACTAAATTTGTTTAATGTTACTCTGTTGTGGCTATGCTCCTTCTATTTCCACAACTGCTATTTATTTACTATAGCATGACTCTGATGAAAATACCCTTTATCTATCTTCAGTAATACTGGTGAACCATATAGACTAGCTGACATCGCCAGGGAGCTCCAGGGCTCACCCCTTCCCATTTTCCTAAAATTGTCATTGCAGATGTGCGTCATATTGCTGCACAACTCTTGGATGAGTGTGTGGATCTACAACAGATCCTCTTGCTTGCACGGTGACAAGGAAGCACCTACTCACCTAACCATTTCATCAGCCTAATTTAAAACATGAAAGGGTTTTATAGTAAGTCTTTACTTTTCAATGCTGTATGTTAAGTTGTTCAGCACTAATATCCAAGTCATTAAATTCTTTCTGCAGCTCCTTCTAGCTAAAGGTTACTATTTTTAGTCTTATCACATGGACATTTCTTTTCCTATCTGCACGCTTAATCTATTTACCTGAATAAAAATGCATATTATTAAATTCCATAACAAGTTTTCTTAAAAACAACTACATTCTAGATTATTTTATCTTTTTTTCACTCATGAATTTCTTCACATTTATAGATTTTTTTTCTTGTTTAATGTTCTCTTGAGTAAATGCTACTTGTAGTAATTACTTTCTGGATTCAACAGCCAAAATATCCTCAGTGCCACACCCATGATGGAGATTTGTGATTTTTTGACAATACATCCCTGTCCTGGAAAAATTCAACACTAAGGAAACAGATAACATAGTTCAGCTATTAACCTCTTCAGGATTAAGTTTATGGTAAAACACAGTTATACATAAATATGTGTACATGTATTAAGGGCTTTGCAATGAAAATTCATGTGTTTAAGACAAGAAAATTATTTACTATGATTCACTTATCCACCTATTATTATGTTAAGTATCCTAAGTAAATTATAATAACTGCAAAGTATGGTAATGTCCTGAACTGCACCAGATATTTAGTAATACTTAGAAATACTCTAAAGAACATGTTTAGAACATGAGCCACAGTGAATATATGAAAGCATATAGATTTTTAGAATCTGAGTTTAACTACTCAGGATGACAGTTCTGCACTCATTTTGCAAATATTGGGTATTTGTCTAAGGATCTTACACATATGCTATCCTCAAATTGTAACATATTGAAAATATAAAAATTTGAAACGTAAATATATTTACATAAAATGCATTGTTTGGACATTTCTGATGTAATAAAGCAGAACTCATGTAACAGAAAATATGTAAAGCACGGTGTGCAATGGGCCTGGGGAAACGGGCCCAGGCTTTCACTCTCACTTGCCATACACAAGGTTCAACAGCAGACTAACTCCTTCAGTTAACAGAAGCGTGGCACAGGAGTAGCGATTCCAAGTTTGTAAAACACTTGTCAAGGTTAAAATTGCTTTCAACTGGACACACCTAGCAAGACAAATGTAAACAAGCCTTCAGGGGCACCTACAAGTATTATCTAGAACAGTGCAGCCTTTGGACCTGCGAATGGGAGATTAGATTAACTGAGCTGCAAACCCCACCTTCACTGTCAGCAGCACTGTTCATTGGACTAAGTAAAAAGAAAGCCGACTAAAGTCCAGCAGTCATTTCCTGGCTTCCTACCTTCAAGTGCAGTGTGACCGGTGGCTCCTGCTGTTGTCACTATGAAGGGTTGTCTCTTGAACTGTGACTCAGAGCAAACCCACCTTCATTAAGAAGGTTTTGTCACAGTAATGAGTTGTGACTCATATGTCCCTGGAGCTGGGCCAACACTTAAATAATACTTTGAAAAAACATATCAAATTAACAAAGAGTTTGCTTTCCTTTGAAATAGCATAAATTTTTGTTTCTCTTTTCTCTAGAAATTTTAATATCTATATGACTTTCTATTGCGCTAGACCAGTGACTCTCAACCTGTGGGTTGCAACCCCATTTGGGAGTTAGATATCAGATATCCTGCATATCAGATATTTACATTATGATTCATAACACTAGCAAAATTACAGTTATGAAGTAGCAATAAAATAATTTTCTGATTGGGGTCAACACAGCATGAGGGACTTGTGTTAAAGAGTCGCAGAATTAGGAAGTTTGAGAACCAGTGCTGTCTTAGCCATGAGTTTCTCCAGCAAAGAGATTTGAATCTTCAATAGCCAGCAGTTTGTAGAGCACAAAATACATCAAGGGACGTGAACATTCCCTCAGAGTTCTCAACATGGAACGACTCTTATCATCGACACAGTAGACATTGCTTATGTAGTCAAAATCACAATTGAACATTTTTTGCAGAATGATGAAAGGCAATTTAGAGACATTCAGCTATAAAAAGAGCAGAGCTTCTATGAAATGTCATGTTGGAGTTAAAATACCTCTGACTTTAGCAATTGCTGTAGGCCTGGCATGCTTCTGCACTCTTCAAAGATCTAAAGAGATTGAACCAGTAATGTTAATTTTGTATAAAAGTATTATTTTTCTTTACCATTTTCCTTTTCTTTTTCAGTCATGACAAACTAGGTGCGAAGTCATCCTTTTAATTTCTATCTTCTTTCTCCTGTATTTTAGATTCTTCATCTTATTCTTATTTGTCTGTTCTCAAGTTCGAAAAAGTTTCTATTTCTGCTTAATGTGTTACACTTTTCACTGAGAAGTCCTTGCTGAAACTAAGTCTCCTAACCTCATGACATGACTTCGGATACTTTCTTGGTAAGAAACTCACTAGTGAATACAGATAGTCTTCTCTCACTTCTCAGTAACAGCAGCTGCTGAGGGGTAAAATATATTTCATGGAGATTGGTTTCACTCAGGAATATGGTGTTTCAATTAAGATTCCAAAGAAGAGCCTTAGACTTAACTTCAAGTTGCAATAAGCAGAAAGCAATAGTGTTCTCATTCTTATCAATAAACAATACTGCATCATGCACACCATTTGAAGTTCATGCTCACTGAGCCTAGATAATGAAATACACTTTGGATCTTAAAAGTCATGTAAAACTACTGTAGTGTCTTTCTTTTGGAATCACTGATTTGAGAGTCATCAGGGCTCCACCTTACCTCCTAGCTTTTCTAAAGGCAATTGTGTTCTGTCAAGGGCATACCTTTTAAAACAAGACAAATGGAGTAGCAAGGCAACTCAATGCTCTTTCCTGGCTGACTCTGAAAGCCTCTGCCTATACCTCCTGCTGTGTTTTCTACTGCAAAATGTTATCATGGGGTCCTAGGCAAGGAATTGCCCTTCTTCTGTATTCAGGAAAGCAGGAAAGGTAACAAAACAACTTTTTACACTTTAATCCATTTTTAATAAGTTAAATATCAACTGAAGGCAAAATAGTGTTCCTTACTTTAAGATGCCCTGTTTAATATTTCCAGTTTTAAAATATATATTTGTTGGAGACACACATATGATCACACAGAAACACAAGCATACACATGATCACACACAAAGTCATAGAAACCATTATAGATGGGGTCATATACCTTGAGAAAAATTGAAAAAATGTTGCCATTTAATTCTTCAGTGGCCAGTTCAAGGTTCTCTTTAGCCCTTCACATCTTAGAAGATCCCTGTAAGAGCCCTGACAGGCTCAGTCATCCAGTCAAGTCGAATTTAAGAAGAAATATGTACAGATAGCTGAAGACTGCCTACTCAGGTAAAGTTGTGTCCTGAGGCAATTATTAGAGTGACTCAAACAAAAACATTCCCTACTGTGGATGAGAAGATGTTTGCTTGAACTATTTAGATTGGCCATCTATAATAATTAAATCTATTAACTTGTTCTTGACTCTGCTTTCCCTGTGAAGAAACAAACTGGTTTCTATTAAAAATGCAATCACAATTCATCTAAAATATTTGCCAGTTTACAAAATACTATGATTACTGAAATTACCTGGCACAAGTAAGAAGGAAACATGAACACACAACAAACCCACTTAGAAGTTTATTAGAGGGGGCATATACAGGCTTGGAGAAGTCCCTGTGCAGAGAGAGAGGAAGAAGGTGCATCCAGCTTTTTAAAGCTGCCTAGCGCATGCGCATGGGGGTTGACGTAGCTACGTCATACACAAATGATGGGGCTCAGGTATGTGCGCAAGGGTTTAGCTGAGTCATACGTGGATGATGCAACCACACATGCACACAAGGGCTTAGCTGAGTCATGATGTAATCCACGCTGCACGTGGATCACACAGGACCCTTTAACATCCCCGGGTGCCAATAGGCACTTCTGCCTGAGGGCTTGACTGCACATGCAAGGCCCCTAGAACCTGAAACTATCAGCATTATTGTGGCTAAAATCATTACAATTACTTTAAAACAATTTTACACACTTAAAAAACTACATATTCCACAGAACTAGACCCAAGTTCCTTGAGGAAGTAGTGAAGATAGGAAAATAATCAGCACATCACAACGTCATTTTGCTTTCCTCAAACTTATTCTTCCATGTGATTTTTCTAACAGAAATCATATTTAGATATATTTGTCTTTAAATCTGTGAAGGAGATCATTACTCACATTTTATAGGACTGATCACTTTTTTCATAATTATTGAATATAATATTTTGTAGCTGTTAAATAATATTGTGTGTATGTGTGTGTCTATGTGTATGTGTTCATGTATAAGGTTGGTCTGCAGAATACTGCTGGTATGTCATCATTTTTATAATCTGATTTTTCATCTATAATTACCATTTAGTTTCTATATGTTTCAAGGTTTATCTAATTGTTGCTTATTGTGGAATAATCCTTTTTGTATTATTGTGAATATGTATTACTCTAAATGGCTAATAAAAGGTTGACTGGCTGATGGCTATGCAAGATTTTTAGGGCAGAAAGAACCCTGGGAAGAAGGGTGGAGTATGAGGAGTCTTGAGCACATACCATGAGACAGGGATCAAGCACGATGGGAAGTGTGTAGACAAGGTAAAGGAACCTTGGTGCAGCACATAGATTAATAGAAACTGGTTAAGTTATAAAAGCTAGCTAAAAAGTGAGCCTAAGCTATCAGGCCAAGTGTTTATAATTAATATTAAGTCTCTGTGTGGTTATTTGGGAGCGGGCTGGCAGGACGGAAAACTCTGCCCACAGTTACCACTTTGCGGAGTTTTACTAACAGAAACTGGTGCCATAGACTTTCTACATTCCATTCTCTTTAGCCTCTTTTTTACCACAAGCCTTTAACACCAAAGTTACTTTGTTAAGTGACTGATTTTCATCATGATATAACTTTTGATGTTTCTTCTAAACACTTATTTTTAATTATATATGTGTATCTTAAGGTTTTATGGCCGTGAAGAGAGATCATGACCACACAGCTCATCTAAATGAAAACATTTAATAAGGCTGACTTAGAGTTTCTGAGGTTTAATCCATTATCATCATGGTCAGAGGAATGGCAGCATGCAGGCAGATGTGATGCTGGGGAACAGCTGAGAGTCCTACATCCTGATCAGCATGCAGCAAGAAGTGAATCTCACACTAGACCTGGCTTGAGCATTTGAGATCTCAAACAAGCCCCCTAGAGATGCACTTTCTCCACAAGGCCATACCTACTCCAACAAGGCACACCTCCTAATAAGGCCATTCCCTATGGACCTATGTGGTTCATTTTTATTCAAACTACCACAATGCATGTGTGGTATGTGTAAGTGAATGTAACGCTCATGTTGGACAGAGGAATACAATGTCCACAGAGATGGAACTACATGTAATTATGAGCTATGAGTTCTGGAGTTTGGAATCAAACTCAGGTGCCCTGCAAGAATAGTACATATTGTTAACAGCCAAGCCATCTATCTATCTATCCCTAGACTTGATAGTTCTTGATTAGGGAGAAACTGAGAAGCATCCTCTATGGAAACAGTTTGTAAACTCTGATTATGTGAGTCACCTTAAATAAAGAGACTCTTGAAAGAAACTAAAAACTGTCTTCTATTTCTTTTCTTTTTGTGTGTGTGTGTGTGTGTGTGTTTGTTTGTTTTTGTTTTTTGAGACAGGTTTTCTCTGTGTAACAGTCATGGAACTTTCTCTGTAGACCAAGATCGCCTTGAACTCAAATGTCCAACTTCCTCTGCTTCTGGGGATTAAAGGCATGTGCCACTACCATCTGTCTATTTTCTTTTTATTATCAAGAACATGCATATTAAATTAGACTCAGCCCAATAGCTGGGAACACACAGAAACAATAAAATTCCAGGTAGAGGGTATAAATATCTGCAGTTATTTCTCAGAATTTCCATATACCCAGGCACTCTATAAATGACATGGACATAATTGCAAAATAGATTAATATTGGAACAAAGGTGATTCAAGTTCAGGGATAGCCACTGTTCCATATGGAATAGATACTATTATAGTAGTCCAGGTTGTTCTTAGAACATTTATTTATTCTCTCTCTACCGCTTTCATATCAACCAGCTGTACTTAGAAGAATGGATGAACTTTAATGTATGTGCTGCTGCCAAGCCATTAACTGATGAATAAGGAAATCATGAAGTTCACCATTAGAGCCACTTGCATTTCTGGTGATGCCTCTAGGGGATCAATTATGCAGGTCTAGAAAGATGTGGACAAATGCATTACTACACTTTAAAGATTGATTGACAGTTTGGATTTAAGAGAATCAACCAGAGAACACAAGCTGCATTATCTCGGATAAAATATAAAATACTGGACTTGTGATTTTACCCTACATAAAATCATGTATCATATAAGACTTGACAGACAAACCCTCAGGTAGAGCAAAACTAGGCTGAAAGACATAAAGACCCTTGCTAAAGACCTCATATCCAGCCATAGTCTAATATATGATGGCATGCTAGAATGAATAGAAATCTTAACATTCTTCATTGTGCGAGTGTAGAGATTGGTATAGGAAAAACGAATAACTTATTTTTCAATAGAGGAAATTTTATTTGAAAGGGGAAATAATGCTATTTTTATTTGTCAAAACTAAAGGATATAACGACCTCATCATAAAAATTAGAGGAGACAGATGGCCTGCCATGGGTATTCACAGTGACAAAAGTCAACAGTCATATGTCTGATTTTTTAATTAATTCAAACATGGAAATATTCCTTTTCTAATTATTACAGATATGGATTTCAGAAAGCTAGAAGTAGAAGAAATAAAATACATATATTGAAAACTTAATCCTCAGAGAATCATGTCCCTCTAGTTGGAAGAAATGCTCTCATTCCTAACTTAGGCAAAGCATGTGCACAGTGTAATATGTAGTGATGAAGCGAGCTTATTTACTTCATTGAGCCAAGCAATCAACAAATCTCATACCGCTTCAGTTGTCAAATATTGAGGTTCAAACTGTCCCAGGAGAGGACAAAATATTCTTATTATTATCACACACATACGAGAGGTGCATTTATATCTAAAAGAAAGAGAAAATTGTAATAGAGCGTCTATTTCTTTTCCTGAGAGAATTCTGTGAGGGAAAAACCAAAATTGAGCAATATAATCCTGAAAATTCCTGAAATTGATACTTTAAAAATTATCTTGCATTTGTTAATACACAAATTCAACAAAGTATAAAAAGAATGGCAATAGTAGAGTTGAAGGAAAGAATGTTCCAGATATTATGAGATAAGAAGTAAAGCATATACAAGTTTTCCTAACTATGCATTAGCCAGTGACCGTCATGAATGAATACCCATCGAATATCTAGGTAGAACTCTAGGAGTTCAAAGAGGCATTTACCCATAATGCCTTCAATGTAATCTGGTATCACACATGACATTCCTTAGACGATGTGGTGGTTTGAAAGAAAATGGTCCCCACAGAAAGGACACTATTAAGAGGTGTGGCTCTGTTGGAGTAGGTATGGTCTTGATGGAGGAGGTGTGTCACTCTAGGGGTAGGTTTTGGGGTCTGCAATGCTCAAGCTACACACAACGTGGTGCACAGTTGTTTCTGCTGCCTGTGGATCAAGATATTGAACTTTCATCTCCTTCTCCAGTACCATGTCTTACTGCACACTGCCATGAAGAAAATGGACTAAACCTCTGAACTTATAAATTGGCCCCAATTACATGTTTTAATTTATAAGAGTTGTCATGGTCATGGTGTCTTTTCATAATAATGGAAATCAAAACTGAAACAGAAATAAAGGCATAGTCCAGTAACTATGCTTTATCTGATTACTATTTAATGAGCTATTTCATCTTATTCATTAAATATCAGGGATCAGCCTCGACAAAAAATACCTCTCATCCGGCTAAGGGTGTGGAGATTTAGAAATATAATAAAGAATATGAAGACGTGAATGAAAATAATAAAACACAGAAACACATAGGATAGTAACGGGAGGGAATTTCCGTGAGTACTGAAAATTTACCCGTGTTTAATTTCCAACTGCTTAAAATACCCTTGACCCCAAAAGGTAAAAGTAAGACAAAAGACTGCATTAATATGATACAAGGAAAGTCACGGACTACATTCATAGTTAAACATTCTGTTGCTAGAACAAAAAAAGTGTCGCTTCCACCCTAGAGCAAAACACTGTAGGCAAACCACTCCCTGGGTGGAATCCCAAGTGATCTCCACAACAGAAACTGGAACTTAGTTGGAACCTTAGACTTTTGTTCGAGGTAGAAACAGAGCTACTTCTTTATTCCTGTAGCACAAGGTCTGGCAATTAGCTATACCTGTTGATAATAACCTTGAGAGAGAAGAACTCTCTAATTTATAACTAGGTGGGACCTTTGTTTTGAGGTAGAAGCACAATAATGTTGGAGGAATTAGGTAGGTTCCAACTCTCTGACCTTTGATCAACGTGGAAATAGGCTTATAATTTCGGGATTCCACGCTTAAACAATATTATGGCTTTGCTTCAAATTCTGTTGCATAACTTAATTTCAAGAGTATATACATAGTATTTTTAACCACAATGATTTTTTTCACATTTCTTTGTTTCTTTTTCTTGTGTGTCTTGTGTGCATGCTGTAGTGCACACAAGGACATAAGAACTATTTCTAAGAGTTGGTTCACTACTCCTACCATGTTAGTTATAAGGATTTAACTCAGATTATGCCATTTGGCAGCAAGTACCTATACCCACTGACCCATCTCTCCAGTAAAGACACCAAAACAATACTAATTTGATAGGGTAATAATGTTTTGGACTTTTAATGAAATGCTAGTTGAACAATACATTGAGTAAAAGTTATAAATTATTGTATGAATATGATATGCTGTACATTATAAATGGTCTGCATTTTGAAGCAAAAAATGAACAAACTGTCAAAAACAAAATGAAATGTTTGTGATTCTCCATAGGTGTAGCTTCTAACTTTTCTAAACGACATAATTTCTCAGCAAACTAACAAGCATAGCACCTATAGACAAGTTAACTCAGCAGAGGGAAATCTCAGAAGGCCTCAACCCTAGGAATTGTGGGTAACTCAGTCTTCCCAAAGGGAGAGCACAATTGCTTATCCAATACAAGTGGTCAGGTCTGAAAACAACATGGAAGTAACATTACTTAGACTAAGCAGATTTTATTCATGTATTTAGAAATACATACACATCTAAACACAAATATATATGCACATATAATTTATGTATATATGTGTGCATGTATATATATATACATAATATACACACATACACACACATATATATGTAAAATTATAGAAAACATGTCCATGAATTTGAAAGAAAGAGGATTATGTAATGATTGTTCTGTCTCTTTAAGAGACAAGCCACGCCCACTCCCTCCCCCATCCACTGAGGCAGGCTGATCTTCAGCTTCCAGACTGAGCTCTCTCTTTTTTCTGTCTTCCTCTCAGAGAGGCAGCTTCTGCTTCTCTCTCCACCCTTCCCCTTCCCCCACTTCTCTCTCTCTCTCTCTCTCTCTCTGCTCCTCTCCCCTTCACCCTTCTCCCTCCATAACCCCCTGAATAAATATCCAACTTTACTCTGCATGGTGTGCCTATCCATGTCTCTGTCTCTTGCCCACCCGTCATGTGTCTCCCTGCCTAGGACCAGCCACTGCTCAGGGACTGGCAGCTGTCTCTGCCTGGGACTGGCTGCCTTCAGGGCCTGCTGCCTGCCGCCACATGGCCTGCTACCACCACTTGGGGACCTACAGCATTTCTGCTGCCTACTGCAGCTGGGAATCCTGCAGCATTTTTAATTTTTCCATTACAGATTATATCAGAGGGACTAGAAGGAGGAGGGGTGGGGGAAATGATATAATTATGCTGTAGCCTCAAAGAATTTACAAAATAAAAGAAATTAAAATCCAGTTAACTAAATCATTCAATATAAAACACTCAAAAGTGAAAAGTAATCATAACTGCAGTGGTAAACATTGAATCTATCTCAGTAAAAACCAAGAGATTATCAAACAACTGGGAAGTACTGCTTGCTATATATAAAATGCATGAATTATGTCATATAATATATATATATATATGGATTAAACAAAATAAATAAACATTGACAGTCGGAGTTGAGCATCTGAGGAGAATAAGGTAAGATTTGCTTTCACATTTTGTTTTTGAAACAAATGGTATCCCTCCTGGAATGTCTCTGCAGATGATGATGCAGATAACCGGATCTAGCTTGTGAGCAGGTTGGTTAGCATAAACCACAGGGTTTCTCTGTGTAGCAAGAGCCTTAGCTGTCCTGGAACTAGTTTTGTCGAGCAGACTGACCTTGAGCTCACAGTGATACCTCTCCCTCCCAAATGCCTGCACCACCACTGCCCTGCAACTATTTTTAACATCTTACAAAACAGGAACTTGGGTAAATCCTAAAATTTAAACAGGTAGCGCCACAATGATGCAAGCACTCAAAATTCGTCCGAATTTTGGTTGAAACATTATCATTTCCTTGTAATTGGATATCATAATGTGAATGTAAGTGCACGTGGTACAATATGTGAATAGCTTCATTACACTTAAGCTTTGGCCTTCGTGCTGATGGAACCTGTGAGAAGATACGAGACAACTAAGGAAGAAAGGTCCCTAACAGGAGATACCATTTGATGAGAGAACTTGTATGTGGAATCTGGTGATGCCTCTCCCACTGGTACCATTAAAACTGGGAATATTTTATTTTCATTAAAAAAGACAAGTTAATTAATTATCTTAGTAATTGTGCCTAATTCATTCAACAATAAAAGTCACTAATAATTTAAATCCAGCAGAAACTTAAACTATAATTTTAGCCCTCAAAGTCTATCACTCCACTTAGACATGGCTCTATCCATGCAAAAACTTTGAATCAATTAAAGAACACATTCTTATGATTAATAATAGAGTGGAAAGATGGTTTTAATGAATAATATATTTGTCAATCTGCTTCATTTTAAATGAGCTAACTTGCCCTTGTTTAACAGGAAATTCTGTTACGTTCAAAATAAGATACTTCTGTCTTGTGAGAACAGTGAAGACTTAATCTTAGAAAGAGCAACTGTACACAGATCTGCCTGCTCAAAGGATTAAGTGGGTTGAATGAACTAAGATGATATTTATACAAGAGACTTAATGGGACATGATGTAGATAGGGAAGAGGTGTTACAAAGGAGAAGGCCCAGCAGGATCAGATATAAACCCCACGTGAAAGAATACATCTAATCCCCTGAAAGTCAACGTTGCTTAGAAATGACTGGGATTCACCTATCAGCCCAATGAAGGTAGGTGCTTACAAGTAAAACTAAAATTTTTAGAAAATGTGTAACCAACATAGTTTGCGTAGCTGAGAAAGGATGGTTCCAAATCATCATGCTGGTTTTGTAAGGCTCCCATTACTTTTTATAAAATCTAAGTGTATCACAATCGTGTTGCTATATCCTAATTTGTTCATATTTTGCTTAATAAATCCTTTCTGTGCTACTAAAGGATAAAAATAACAGTATTACAAAGAGGTGTTTGGGGATCTATGTCATTTTGATTGGGATTATATTCTCTCCTCTCTTGTTCAAATTTCCTTATAAACCTTCACTGCCTCTTTTTTTCTGTTAATCTGAAGTTCAGATTTTGTACTGAGTTCCACAAGAGGTTAAACAATTTACTTTGTCTATCTTCTAAAACTGAAAGACAAGCCAAACCCAGCTCCTTTCCCCTTTGTACAGCTGCCAATTCTATGCAGTCTTAATCAGTGGGGTTTTCATTCACCAACACTATCAGGTTTATCAGTTCCCTCAGTAGAACCCACAGGATGAGAGGGGCAGCTTTCACTTACTGGCCAACAACTGCTACAGAAAACCAGCAGAGTAAGCCCAAATGAGTATTTATGTGCACCGTTCATTATCAGGCATTCCTGATTTAGTTGTTCCCTGATGGGGTTAAGGTGGAAATGTGCTATTTCAACTAAGCGATGGAAACACAGCACTATTTCTAGAAATGATTAACTCTTAACTCCAGTTCAGGTTTCACTTAGGCAGCATTTTCTTCCCTCAGCGACTTGCTCTACAGACTTTCATAATTAAAGCTGTGTTTAAATACTGAACTCTAGTGTTACAAAGCTGGGGAAATGATGTCTTTTGATAGCAATTCAATAAAAGAAATGAAGGATTAAAAGTTTCCTGCTGTGACTTATTCCCTTGTTTTAAACATAAGGAGAAATACATACTGAATAATAAGGAAATTAAGACAAAGCAACATATTTATGTAATCAAACTTAAATTATTCTACCATTTCTCTTTTTCAATTATTAACTCCAGAAAAATGAAAGGATGAATTTAAAATAACTAAAACTCATCACAAGGAAGATGACTCAGGGCCTGTGTCGCTGTAATTTCAACAGAAAGAAAGTAGAGACAGGACCTTGAACTGTCTGGCCATCCAGACCAGAAAATCAGTGAGCTTCAGGGTCAATGAGGCGCTGTGTCTCAAAATTAAGCAGTTGAGGAGGGTATTAAATTAAGTCTGGCTTCCACATGCATGTGCACTGCCATGGGTGTTCATATGCATATATATAACCCCTCATACAAGTACATATAAATAAGAATAAAAATTATTGATATCCCAGCCCACACATCTGGTGGAAGAGTCTTACCCCATCATTTGCCAGGCCATTTCCCTTGACACCAGGTAAGACACCTACCCTTGCCCTGCCTAAGTCTGCTCAGCATAACTCCAACCTCTCTTTCTCTCTTTGTCACCAAATTGGTCTACATCCCTGGCAGAAGCCTCCTACTCCAGGGTACAAACTGAGGCAACCATGGAAATGGAAAATCTAGGTAAGTGAACAGGAACTGCAGATGCAAATACCATTAACAGTGTCTAAGAGATGGAAGGGGGAATCTCAGGAATTGAGGACAAAATAGATAGGTCAAAGAAAATGTTAAATGTAAAAAATTCATGACGCAAAACATCGAGAAAATCTGGGATACTTTGGAAAAACCAAAATTAAGAATACTAGGAATAGAAGAAGATTCCCAGCTCAAAAGCCCAAAAATATTTTTTAGCAAAATCATAGAAGAATTTTTTTTTAGCCTAGAGAAGGCTATGCCTATAAAGGTAGAAGATGCTTACAGAACATCAAAAAGATTGGACAGCAAGGAAAGTCCCCTTGCCACATAATAACCAAGCACTAAACAGAGAGAACAAAGATATAATATTAAAAGCCGCAAAGGAAAAAGACAAACTAACACATAAATGCAGACCTATTAGAATTATACCCTACTTCTCAATGGAGACCCTAAAAATCAAAAGTGCCTGGACAGAAATGCTGCAGATTCTAAGAGCTTACAGATGCCAGCCTAGAATACTATGTCCAATAAAACTTTCATCACCATAGATGGAGAAAATAAGATATCCTGTGATAAAGTCAAATTTAAACAATATCTATCCACAAATCCAGCTGTACAGAAGGTCTTAGAAGGAAAAGTCCGACCTAAAGTGGTCAAAATATATCCATGCAAACATAGGAAATAAATAATCTCACACCAACATAACCCAAAAATGGGAAACACTCACATGCGCACGCACAAGCACACACACACACACAACAACAACACCCCCACCACCAACAGCAACAACAAAGAACTTCAAGAATTAACAGTCATTGGCTATTGATATCTCTCAATATCAACTGATTCAATTCCCCAGTTAAAAAAGAAACACAGACTAATAGAATGGATATTAAAACAAGACCTTCCCTTCTTCTGCATACACAAGCACACCTCAACATTGAAGATAGACATTACCTCAGACTAAAAGATTGGAAAAAGATTTTCCAAGCAAATATTCCCCAAAATTAAAATTGTGTAGCTATTCTACTATCTAATAAAATAGACGTCAAATCAAAATTAGTCAAAAGAGATGGGGAAGGAAGCTGCATATTCACCACAGGAAAAATCCACCAAGATGCCCTTTCAATTCTCAGCATCTGTGCTCCAAATGCAAGGGCAGCCACGGGGGTAAAAGAAACATTACTAAAGCTTATCATACATCGACAGTGGGAGACAGACTTCAGTACCCCAATTTCACCTATGTTTAGGTCACCCAGATATAAACTAATCAGAAAACAATGGAATTAACAGACTTTAGGAACCAAATGGACCTAACAGACATCAAAAGAACATTTCATCCAAAAAAGTATACACGTTCTTTCCAAACTGGCCAAAAATAAATATGGATGAGTATATTTCTAATCCCAGTGAGGAAGAGACAAAAACATGACAATCTTCAGGGCTCACCAGTCGGCCAGTTTGGCTCATTTAGTGAGTTCCAAGTCTCTCTCTCTCTCTCTCTGAGAGAGAGTATAATTATATATATATTATATATATATATATATATAATATAGATAGAGACTATGTATTACTGCAGAGACTATACTGTCTTTCTATATATGCTATGTGTGTGTGTGTGTGTGTGTGTGTGTGTGTGTGTATGTATATACTATTACCTGATGACTATGAATGATATCCAAGATAGCTGAGGTTGACCTTTGGCCTGCATGCTTGCTTATTCATGTACTTGCCAAGCAGACTAACATTTACAGATATAAACATGCACATAGTAAAACATGCTCACAAATTACTTCCTGTGTAAATGAGTATTTCAACTCAAATTTTGTTTTTAAATATTTTATGGTATTGTAATAAAGTATATATAATTAGACTTTTCCCCAACAAACTTTAATTACTAAATTTCTTCTTTATATATTCCTAAAAATTTGATAACCTTTTAAATTTTCTTTCTGAAACAGGTTGTAAAACCAGGGCACTGATGTCGTTGTTCAGGCTTGTTTTGGATGCCCAATCATTAGCTCTTTTGGGGAACAAAAATCCAAGTCAAACAGCTGAATATGCACTCTGAACTCACAAATCTTCCATTATCTCTGTAGATAACAATAGGTACCATGTGGTCACATTGACTAATCAACAAACCCCCAATTGAGGAAAAAGAGCAGGTTTTAATATCTTAAAGAAAGATCACTATGTTAAATACATACAAATAAATGTCATTGCTGGTACAACCATACACATTTTCAGCAATGCAGGTTTATTCATGGATTCAAATTTCAGATATATCAAGCAAAACTTTTGAGAAGATATTTTAATTTTCTCCAAATATAGGACTCTCTAAGCACCACAAAATAAGTAGATAAGAAATAAATAAAATAAAATAAAAAGAAATGCATTGGATATTTTTCAACTATCTGCCATGAATTGTTGAGAAAATCAAAATATTGTAATTTACATAAGGACTTAATATTAAAATGGTTCTATAATTGAATTAAATTTATCTAATGATATAAAAATTGTTTTATTTTCTTTTGAGTTAATTTTCAGAGAACAGGAAAACTCTTAATTTTATATCTAATATTCTCAGATGTATCATACATCAATAATAATGTTCATATAAGAAGTAAATAAATTAACACGAAACTAACACTATTTCCAATTTTCAGGTCTATTTCTATAACTATTTCCAATTTACAATAGTGAAGAAAAAGCCAACTCATTCCCCAAGTCATTTGGACAAGATCTGTGTGTCTTACAGTACTAAAAATTTGTTAGTATGGGAAAAATATATATACTGGAAATCTATTTAAATGTTATTAATTGTTGCTTGAAGACAAAAGCAATTTCAAGATTAATTTTATTATTCCTAAGCTTTGTTCCATAATCTGCATGAAGTCAGTGGAAACAGTTCCAAAACAAGGGTGATAATGAAATTATTTGCCTCATAAATTTTTAAGCACTAAAATGCTGATGTCAAATGAACAGTGCCCATATAACTGCAGACTCTGTGTGATTGCTGTTGTTACGAGATGTCATACTATTGACAGAAACAATTGCAAACAGCGAGAAGGGTGTTTCAAACAACAGACTGCGCTGAATCACTGCAATGAATCATGCCTTTGGTGGAATCACTTTGGAAAGTATTCATTTGTATAATACTGCCACCCTGAAGGGCATTTTAGATTTTTTTTCTGTTGAGCAGTATTTAGCATCATTCCCAAGATAAATAAGAAAATCTGGCCAGGCAGTGGTGGTTTGTGCCATTAATTCCAGCACTCTGGAGGCAGAAACAGGTGGATCTCTATGAAGTTAAGGCCAGCCTGGTCTACAGAGTGAGTTCCAGGACAACCTACAAGAGAAACCCTTTCTTAAAAAACAAAAAAGAAAGAAAGAAAAAAAAGATCCATCTCATTATTGCTGGTACCTCACATTCTTTTCAAATTTAAGTAATATTTAATTATCAGATTTATCATTGTCATATCAGTGCTAAGAAAAATAATAACTAAATTAAACCCACCAACTATATTCTAAATTATGTGTCACTTTAACTATTTTGTGGCTACAATCTTATCTGATTTATACTTTAAATAAAAGTGAATGCGCATCAAGGGGTTCCTCTAAAGAAAAAAAAATGAAGCTTTAAAGGGGGGATTTTGCAAGAAGAGAAAATAAATGTGTTCATTGCATATCTCATGTCACAGTATGACATGATGGGTAGTGTCACATATGGCACATATGATGGGTATGGCCGAACGAAGAATGCAGCTATGGAGTGTCATACTTAAACTGTTATGTGAAGCCACAGTCAGTAACATTGGGACCTATATTTACAAATTATTGAAAACTGAAATACCTCCTAGTTTGAATATGCTGCATACTTTTTGTTTTCTACTTCGCTCTCATGACTGAAAGGCACATTTAACAATAGATTGGTTTAATGATGACTAGTTTAAACCACAAACTACAGATGCTTAGTTTCTGTTCCTTATTGGCTAAACAAGGACAAACAAAAAAAATGACTGTAAGATATGTTTTGTTTATTGTATGAATTGACATCTGAACCGGATCTAGAATCTAGAGACACATCTCTGGGCATTACTATGAGTGATTTTCTGGATTCGCGCAATCTCAGTGGGAAAACACACCCTAGTTCCTGGACTGATTCAGCACGGTCTGAGCGCCAGCATTCATCTCTGCCGGCTTCCTAACTGCAAAACAGTGTGATCAGCTGCTTCCACCAGTTCCTGCTGCAATGAGGGGTTGTACCCTGGAACTGTGAGCCGTAATCATCTCTTCAGACTGTCCCCTGGAAGTGTGAGACAGAATTATCACTGGGGACTGCCCCTGGAACTGTGAGCCAGAATCATCCCTACAGACTGTCCTCTGGAACTGTGAGCCAGAATCATCCGTACAGACTGTTCCCTGGAACTGTGAGCCAGAATCATCCCTACAGACTGTCCTCTGGAACTGTGAGCCAGAATCATCCCTACAGACTGTCCTCTGGAACTGTGAGACAGAATCATCCCTACAGACTGTCCTCTGGAACTGTGAGCCAGAATCATCCCTACAGACTGTCCTCTGGAACTGTGAGCCAGAATCATCCCTACAGACTGTCCTCTGGAACTGTGAGTCAGAATCATCCCTGGGGACTGCTCCCCATGGAACTGTGAGCCACAATTAGCCATTTTTGACTTAAGCTGCTTTTGCCAGTTTATTTTGTCACAGGATAAATAAGTAAAAAACATATGGTTCAATGCCTGACACATAGGAAATGTGTCAGTAATAAATGTTGTTAATAAATATTGATTGCCCAAAGCCAGAAAATGTGTATCTGAGAAAAAAATATCAAATCACAAATGCATTTCAGTGTGTTCTTATCACATTGAAGCCTCTTGTAGTCACTATATCAAAAGGAAAATTGAGGCAACCTTGTTTTGTCAGAGGTAAATATGTTTGTGTGTGTGTGTGTGTGTGGATGTGTCTGTGTGTGTGTGTGTGTGTGTGTGTGTGTAAATAGAGCTGATCCTGCTACTAAAGCAATTCACAATAAGGAAAAATTATCTTTGCAAAGAGGAGAGCAGTCATAGGAATCTTATTAGGGTTTGGCCACAGAAACAATACAAACTAAAAAGAATGGCTTGAAATACACTTCTTTACTTTCCCTAAGGTTTCCTTGTGCTATATCATAGTTTCTATTTATTCTGAACTCACTTAGACAAGACCCAGCTCACTCACATGTAGTAGGGTTGCAATTATTAAGCAGTCTCATTTTTGTTATTGAAAATGAAAAATCTCTGAAAATACAGTAAAAGCCAAATGTAATATGAAGTTACATTACAATGCTATTTATAAAGCCATGATAATATAGCGAACAATATCTCATAAAAAAGATGTGTGGGCACAGCAGAAAACTTATCAAACACCCAATGGCTTTCCTTCTGATAGCTCCATAGGCCAAGCTTCAAGATTATTAGGACATTCTAGTACCTTGGGCAGCTATGAAAGTTTTTTGTAAAGACTATGTGTGAAGCAATGATGGGACTAATCTGTCTTCTCCATCCCTCTGGTGACTATTAGAATAATAGATTCCAGCAAGAGGTTGCCTATTATGCAAGAAAATAATTCGTTCAGAGGAACAACAGTATTGCCCATCAAAGGAGGATGTGGTATTAAAGTAATGTTATTGTCTCAGGTTTATGTAATAAGAAGTGCAGTTTCTATACATTGTGCTCAAGGATCCAGAATCTAGTTGATGTCTGATAAATCAGTCTAAGGATAAATAAGTTTTATTATTAAGAATTACGTCTAGATAGAAATCATGGTAAATTTCAAGGACAGAAAAAGCAAACAACAAGAAAATATACCAAGATTTGGAAAGATGTTTCAAATGCCCTTCCTGACAGGTCACAGGTAGAGGAAAAGCACATTCTCCATCTAACTTCAGCCTTGCTAATCTAGTTCAAACAGATATTCGGCTTTGTGCATCTAAAGCGACCAAAGAACTCGGGAAAATCCATGTCTAGTTCCTCACTTTCCATTCAGTGGCCTTGCTGCCTGCATATTGGTGAGTACAATGCTCACTATGATCACAGTAGCCCAGCTCCCTTCCCTGACTCCTCACCTGCAGACTTGAGACATTCTTTATTCACTGAAGTTGGAACATTTCTCAGTGTTCCTATTTCCTTGAATATTTATGTTATAAAATATTTGAGATGTGAAACACTTGGATTAAAGCATCTCAAGTAGGAAATGTGTCCCTTTTAGTCCTTTTCTTTGGCTCCACCTGGTTAATAGACTGTTGGTCTGCTATCTTCTTACATACAGAAAGAACTTGAACAGTTGAAAATTAGTAATTTACCATCATATTTGCTATGATGTTTCCAATACTAATTACATAAGTCTGAAATCTAAAGACAGCTATGGGGAAAATAGCTATATTAATGTGTTAAAATAGTATTTGTAGTGATGTACACAGAGAGCATTAAGGTTTTACCTCACTTATCTCTAGACAGACTTCTCTGGGGGCTGAGCTACGTGGGCTCATTTCCATCTTGTCTGTCAGTCAGAGAGTTTGGAGATGACTCAAATGATCAACAAGCATAGTTGCATTCCCAACTCAGGATGTGATTGCTTGATTCTTTCAACATTAAAATAGATCCCTCAAGCAGGTCCATGCCATCCTGACAGATGGTCAGGATATGCAAATGTGCTTCTGCACTTTCTTTTATATCTATGAGGTCACCTGCCGAAGGGGCAGCCTTCAACAGACAGGATCTAGAGCTGCTTCACTACCTAAACAACAGAACGCTAATGATTTGATGATGTCTCTGAGTGATAAAGCTATTGACTGTCTGAGTTATACTTTGTATCATGTTAATAAACTTTTAGTTACCTTCTCACCTTCCCAGTTTACTTTGCTATAAAAGCTGTGGGAAAATAAACACAGTGATTTCAGTGATCACTGAAATGCCCTCCAGGTATTATTCTCTGGTTTCTGTCTTTTTATTTTTATGTGTTTTCACATTCTTTACTTATATGTCTTAAATTCACACTCCTCTACTCTGGTGATTTGGGCGAGGCCCTTCCTCAACAGACTTCAATTTCCTAAGCCCACATAGAAACAAGGGGGACTATTATATAATTACAGCACGTCTACCTCTACTTTCTATATATTCCTAAATATAACCTGTTCAGTCCATATAACGTGGCTTTTATGTGTTTTCAGGAATGTCGGTTTGTCACTGAACAACCAACTGGTGTGCTCACACTTGGGCAGGAACACTTCCCTCCCTCTCGGCTTTACTCATTTGCCTATAGTTCTTTGTGTAAGTCTGAGCCCTGTGGATTTTTCCCTCAAGCAGTTTGGCATGTTTGTTGATGTCTTCCTTGTTCTTATAACCATCCATTTAGCTATGTTATTATAAAAACTAATTCATATGTCAAGTGTTAGAAGTTTCAAATGTATGATCAAACTAACACTTGAAGCTATCACATTCACCAGTAATGTATATATCTGTATTACAATGATTAATTCTGCTTTCTGCAAAGTTAAGATCAAGAAGAAAAGAAAACTAACACTTTCAACAGGTTTATAATGACATGTTCCATTTAAAGTTTACACTAAAATCTTCTCAGTTTAATTTGGTATTTGAATATGACCAAATTTTAAGAATGTGGACTTTTAAAGTTTTATTTTTGTTTTAGTCATGGGTCCGTATGTGCCCGTGTGTAGATATGTGCATGTGAGTGCAAACAACAGTGGAAATCAGGGAAGGGCAGCTGATACACCAGAGTGGGAGTTACAGACACCAGAAGTATTTGCTGGGAACTGCACTCATGTCTTCAAAGAGAAGCAAACACTCTTAACTACTAAATCACATCTCCAGAAGCAGATTGAGAAGTTTTCAAGAAAAATATTTGTAGGAACTAGGAGAAGCTTATTTGGAAAAATTAAAACAATGATAAGGTAGTGATAATGAGTTTTATTAATTGGCTTTCTTAAAATAACCAGTTGATGAATCTCAGAAACTGAGTTCTAATTTTAGTCTCTTCCCATTTTGAATTTCATTTTCTTTCATGAAAAATCAGGAGAATGCAGGATGCTCTGTCAAATCTTGTTTCAGTTCTGCAGTTTTATTTTGTGGAGCAGTGACATGCAAAACATGTGAGCCCCACACCAGGTGATCCTCCACTGTCACAGAAAGTCCCATATGTGAGCCCCACACCAGGCGATCCTCCACTGTCACAGAAAGTCCCATATGTGAGCCCCACACCAGGTGATCCTCCACTGTCACAGAAAGTCCCATATGGCAGAGACCGGTATTATAGCCTTGGCACTTCAATGGCCAGTGTTACCTCTGTGAAAAATTATTTTTTATTTCCCAAATTTCTGCTTTCTCATCTATAAACTCGGGTATTATCACCTGCCCATTTCAGCTTCTATGGAGGGGTGGCAAATGTTTGAAAATTATATACTAAGAGCTACTTTTTCCGTCATGGAAAACTGAAAACAGGCTCAAATGTGGTACTTTTTAAACATTAAAAAGCTTTCATAATAACAAATCAGAATTTATATTATTATTTAATTGTGATAGAAATAGAAAAATACATAAATTTCTGCTTGCAATATATATTCTTATATATTTAACATAAATCCTCTAAGGATATTATTCTATCAAGCCATCGGCTTTGAAAAATATTTATTTCTGAATTAACTATTTATCCCTCACTTTATTTGGATGCTGTCATACTAATTTGAATGTTTAGATATTGGTAAGCAATCATTTTAAATTGTGGCCTTGTAAGAGTTGCCCTGTCACCTTCCATGCAATTGCGATCACACCAATCTCATTTTTGTGCTGTAGGCTTCCAATTCCATTGGGCTTACATCATGAACTTGATGGATGAGCCAGACTGTTGTGTCTGCTTGGGCAGGTGTGAGATAAATTACTGGGCAGGCTATGATCTTTGAGCAAATTACTCTCCTTGACTACAATATATATCGATGAGATGTGTCAGGGCTCATATACACACTTGTCAATTGAATTACCCAGGTGATGAAAATAGAAGGTAAGGGACCTTCCAAATGAAGAGGAAGAAATTCATTGTGTCATAGGAAATTAGTGTGAAAGCCATCACCCTAAGCTGGAAATATGATAGGGCAAAACCTTTCATAGATTTTGATAGAGAAAAAGGTTCAAGTCACTTAGTCAAATATACATAATTATATGTATCTTCTTCATCCTAGATTAGTTTTACTTAATACAAATGAAAGTGAACAAGATAATTTTAGGACTTTATGTGGGAACAATCAGGAGAAAGGCTTATAACTTAATATCAATAAGTTTTCACTACTCATTCAAATGAAGAGTCCTTTCATATTGATTTTTTAATACAAAATATTGCTGTGTGAAAAGAGTATATACATACATGAATATTTACATAGTATCTTGTTAGCAGATATCCAACTTGTATTCACTGGAGAAAATATGCTCCATGTCTTAAATGTACAGGAGATTAAACCTTTGTACATAGGAATAAGGAATATGCCATGCCTTACATATAAAAGATAAAATCAAGACTCAAAATGACTTTGTTATTTTTATAAAATGTCTGCATTTTTCTGTTTATTAATGAAAACATAAATTAAGGCCAAGTATGTACACACAAATCTCTATTCATCAGAGCAGAAAAATTTAAGAAGATGTCCGGTGACTCTCAACAGTTCTGTATATTATCAACCCAACTGCAGCCAACACTGGACTATCAAAAGTCTAAAACAATGTGAATCACCCTTCATTCATTAGCCTAAGCTAGTTAGGACTAGTGAGTTACACTAGAGTCACAAAGATGAACTACTGACAATCTTGTACGTTTTAAAAAGAAATTCGAAATGATCATAAGATATGGTAACAGACTGTAGAGTGGGACAATACTCTGAATTACTCAAGAATGGGTCTTTCTTTTGTCACGTGTTCTTGCTCAGAAAATTCCCTATCTCTAGTCATATCTTTCTCAGTTGAACATTATTCATAAACACTGATGATCAAACTTGCATCAAGAGGAAGCCCATGATCTCTCAAAAATATATTCCATGGGCCAGAGAGATGGCTCAATAGGTAGCAGCCTTACCCACGTAGTATGACAACCTGAACATCATCTTTATAGCCCACATGGTGAAAAAATAAAAAAAAAAACAACTGATACCACCAGTTGTCCTCTATATGTGTGTATGTGCCCTCCCAGAAACACAGGCCAATTTCATGGTGCATTAACGGATGGGTATATACACACATATATACATAACTGAAATAAATCAATGTAAAGAAAACTTTAAGACAGATCACATAAATATTACTTTACTATATATGTTTTTAGAAGGTTAAATATTCAGACACAAAACAAAACCCTGTTTCCATATATACTTTGGAAAATGTATAGTTTTTTATTATAAATATCACTTACCCAAATGAACAAACTTTAGAGTTTAAAACTACCTCAGAGTTTAATAGGCAACAGGAAGGAAGCATGGACCCTTGTGAGTCCTGAAGCCTCCTCTGGCTGACCTAGTCACCAGCAAGGGGGAAGCACAGCTGCAGCTGAGGCCATCACCACCTTCATAACCAGGAGCAGTGCAGAGAGGTCAGCACCCTGTAGTCGCCTGACACCGACGCCAAGCCAGTAGCAGCAGCCCAGGCAGTCCCACTGTGCTGCCTACATTTGGGGACAAGGTCATTGCAATGAAAATCATGTGAACAATAAAATGGTTCAGTGTAAGGAAGGGATATAATTCCATCGATGGAATGACACGAAGAACAATGTGTTTGTGCACCAGACCACCATAACAATAACACCAGGATGTACCTTCTCACTGCAGATGGAAACACAATGGGGTTAAACTCCTGCACAGGCAGTAAATGCTATAGGTAAGCCCTGGTAGAATCCCAATTCAAGGCATCCAATATGCAGCTAGCCTTAGCCTTTAGAGATGCTACTCAGGGTCCTCCACAAAGTCACAAGCGTAGGGAAGAAAATGATGAATGGAAAAGACTGGCCCAACAGCACAGGCCCTGAAGCATTTAAGTTTCCCCACTCTACTGTGCGCAAGATCCTGCAGGCATTGACCACATTATTCCAACCCTCCTGTGCAGGGAGAAGTGCTGTGCAGGGACAGTGCTGACATCCAGGGTATAGGGGAGCAAGGCAGGTCAGTGAGACACGGTATGCATCAGTGTTACAGACCTGAATTCTACATGGTCTCTCCTCTCCAAAGTCCCCAGGAAAAGGAGAGCACAATGAAGATGACAAGGAAAATCAGGGAGATGACACCCAGGATCAGCCACCACCTCAGTGCCGGTGCTGCTGTTACTTCTTTTACTGAATTTGATGCCTAAAGAACCCTAAGCCACAAAAGGAAAAAGAGACAGAGGCTGAGAATTCATGTGCTCCCAAGGGTGAATAGGGCAGGGCTGAGTAAATGCTGGCTTACTGTCTTTATTTTCATCTATTTACTCATCCAACAAGAAGAAATGAAATGAGCAAAGACTGGAGCTGAAGTCTATACAGCATATGGTTTTATTTTACCTAAAGATGTCTATTTTGGGTAATGACATATGTGGTTTTGTTTGCTTGCTTTTTGTCAGAAGCCATGGATATATATACATCATATGGCAATTGATAATTCAGATGTTAACTCACCAGAGGAGTGACTCTGATGGAGATTAATCCTGTCCAACCAAGGACTGCAGGACTCTGGAAACTGTTGCTTACTTTTGCTAAGGCAGCTTTGTATCTCCAATACTTGCATTGTAGTGTGTAATCTCATGTGATATATATATATATGTGATCCCATGCATCTCAATCTTATGGGTACATATTTCTGTGAGTGGTAAGGAAGATGACTTTTCATTTAGCTATATAGTTTTGGTATATAGAAAATATACTAGGACCTGCTTCATAACTAGATCCATTTGTCCCACAAGGACTGTAAACTCTTAAAAGCCTGCTTTTTTCCTTTTTTGCTCAGACTAACGTAGTTGATTCACTTTCACTACAAAACAAGTTCAAACTAGACTAAAGGCTTTTTGTAAATCAATCATAGGTTTGGAACTTTGCAGCTATGCACAGGGTCAGAGTTGCAGATGTCTAATCAGGTTGCTAAACAAACACCCTAGGGGAAAAGAGCCAGTTATTTGCTTGCCAAGTCTGTTAACAATAGACCCGTGTCTCAACACTTATCTCACAAGGCACTGTACCCATGCACTATGGTTACAGTCTTACTTTTGTGATCTTGGACCCTTGTGTTGTCATGGCAATGTCTCAGCTCCTAATTGTTTACCATAAGAGATCTCTTTTGACCGATGAGAGCTTAGTAAGTAACTCTTGTAATTTTTTTAAATTCTTTCAAGGCTCCTATAGGAATAAGAATTTTTAGACTAAAGGAGAAGCTGGGAGAAGTTACAAGTAGGAAAGGAGAATTAGAATAGAAGCAAAAGAATAAAGAGACAGATTTGAAAACGCATGAGTGAGAGATTCATTCACACTCAGAAATCCTAAATCCTTTGCTGACTGTTGCATCCCTTGAATGAACCATGAATGGCTTTGGGGCTGGAACCCAAAAGGCTCTTGTTAGATTTTCAAGCTTGTTATTCGTTTTCCTCAATATACTTTTAAAGGTTTTTTAAACTATTTCATGTTCAGTCAAGTTGAGATTATGCAAACTTCATTTCTAACTGAAGAGTTTAAAACAATCTTTCCAAAACACAATCCCAGCATCTGTCAACAGAGGTCTTAAATAATGAATAAATAAACAAATAAAAAGCTCTCTCAGTATATATAAATCAAAAGTTTCAAACTACATGAAAATTGTAATTTTAAAAAGAAATAGACTTATTTATTTATTTACTTTATTACATTTATAAGAAATTTCTCCTTTACAGAATGTTTCACAAATTTCAGATATTTTAATGAGTTTTACTTTAATCCCATAATATTTTTCATAACAAATGAAAAATAACTACATAATTATTGATGAAGTTTTATACAAAAGACTTTGAAGATCATGAAAGAATGAGCTCGAGTGAGTCCGTGACGGTGAACAAAGACAGTTGATCTGAGCCTAAGCCCAAGTGAACCACAATTGTGCATTGTGTTTGAAGTTATTAGTCCAGTATGCCCTTTTCTCAGGGATAGATAGATAGATCACAGATGTAAAAGCAGAAGAAAATACTCCTTTTCATACACTTGTTACTGTTCTATTATATTTTATCTTATTTTTGCATGGCTGATAATCATAAATAATGTAACCTTTTCCTCATATATTGCATACTGAAATAAAGATACGTTTTGACATATTTTAGAAAATTACATTCTCATATCATTGTAACTTTTTTCAATAAAGATTAATATTGTATGTTGTGTTGATCCATAAAGACACTAGACATACTTTAAATTTGTCTCTGAACAATTGCAATCCAAAATTCCTTTTAAAGTAAAATAATGTAAATAGGTGCAGCACTTAGCAGGTCTCGATGAGGATGGAGCCCACAAAATTGAATCTAGTCTTTTCGTGCAAGAGGTCAAAAGCTGCTTGCTTACCTCTCCTACCAGAAAAGCAAACAAACAAGCAAATATTAAAAGGGGAAACCAGGTACCATTGTCCAAACAGAAAGCACAGCAACTGCTGGGCCTGGATCCTGGTTTCCAAGCTTCAAGAACTATAAGCAATTGACTTCTGAGATATTTCATTTTCTCATGCAGTGTAGTACCAAACTGAAATCTAAATTCAATTTCCAGAACAATTTCATCAAACCTAGCAGGGCAAATGAGAAGGACCTACCCAGCAAACCAGGACATCTCTGGTGTGTGTGCTTTGCTTAGTTGGGTGTGATGTAGTAATTTATGATAACATTAAACTTTACAAAATGATGAGTTTAACTGATTGATTTCTAAGAATAAGACTGAGTCTTCCAAGAAAGACCTTTATAGTAAAATACTGAATTTAATCAAGTCAATTGGACAAAGTGGAATGTTTGTGTTTATAAACAAAATATTGATTTTATTCTGATGTTCATTCTGTTTGCTTTTTAGTGACTCGACATTTTGATAACTAAAGAGCAAGCAAGGAGAGTCACAGGCACTTGAAGAAGCAAGAAAAGGACTGCAGTGGGGCTGCTAACTACTAAGAAACCACGCGGTCCTTACAGAGGGCGCTGGGTAAACCTGTGGATGAGATCATCACACTCCAAATTCTGAACAATGGGTAAGCTTGGGGGTCATAGCAGAGGGCAGGGAAGGGAATATACAAATGTATATATGAAACTATTAAAGAGAAGACTTAATAGAAAATTAAATTTCTCTTATATTGTTATGTTGTATCTACTATCTATTAAGAAAGACCATGCTGTAATCATGAGTTTTCATGATTACATGTACGGTTATTGAAATTTGAATTTAACTCTTTGTATTTATATTCAGATTCAGTAGAAGACATCACTGTTTTGACAATAATAATAAACATAAAACATAAATATTGATTAAACTTTTATTATGTATGAGACATAAGATCTTCAGAAAAACACAAATTGTTAATATTGTTTATATATTTATATAAAAACAAGAATCAATTTGATGTTAAATTTCTTTACATGACATGCTTGTGCAGGAGTTAGATTCAGGATCATCAGTGTTTAGAAGTTTAACATACAGCCTTCCTCTTTCTCATTGTAAATTCAGAATTTAGCAAACATGTATGTAATGGGTTGGGGCATCCTGTATGATTATGTGCATGAATGTACTTGTACATGTATGAACATCTGCAAAAGCTCACCTAGTACAATTTGTCACATACAATAATAAAATTTTATGAGACTTTTTAAAAAACATTAGATGGGTCATGTTTAAAATCATTACTCTGATAATTTTGATATTAAATGAAGAGAATGTGCAACTTTAAATAACGATATTTTCAAATTACAATGAATTTTTAACAATAACATTAATTGAAATCATAAAATTGACTTCTGGTGTTCTATATCTTTTAAATTTTTATATAGTAAAAAATTTATATTTTTTACCAAATACAAATCAGCAAAAAGCATTTCTGAATTCTGTTAACTTCTAACTATATGTTGCTCCACATTTTGCAAGGAAGAAATACTAGTGAATTTCTATTCTGTTTTAACTTCTTATATATCTATCTAATAAATTTTTCTATGGTTCATGATACCAGTCCACCTCAATCTCCCGAAAAAATGTTAGTTAAGGGAGAATAAGAGATGCATTCCCCCCAAAATGAACCTTTTCATTCAGGCTGCCTGACCCATAGCAAACACTGACTTTAGATTATATAATCCATAGCTGAGACAGCAAACATGTAATAAATACAAGAAAACATATCTTTAAGATTATAGTGACAGGATAATATGTTAATTTCACTCAATTTAGCAGTCCAACTACAGAGAGTAATTTTATAATCTATGATGCTGAAATACTTATGATCTACCACTTTCTTCTAAGAAATCCAAACTTTTTTCTTCAGAGAATGAGTGACATTTACTTCAAACACTTCCATTAGATTGAGGTCCTTGGTTGAGATTGTAACCTGGCACCAGTGATAAGCAAAGTAATTGTAGCATTTTTGTTCCTAGAAAGTGATATTTTTTTCTGAATCATTGTCAGTGTCTCTTCTCTTCCATCACTCCATTATTAATCAAATAGAACCTTTGCTCTGTTGCAATAGTGCTGTCATTTTGTTTAGTATCTTCATCCCACAAACTAGATTAATATGATACATAATGGACAGATAAAAGTTCTATGATTTTACAAATTTGAATGCTATTTTGATTTATTCTCTCTCATATTTATATTTGGAGATCTATTGTGTGTTTTGATTTACAACTTAATGAGTTAACCTTCAAATTACATAGCTTCTTGGAAACACATTATCATTTAGTCCCCTAAACAATCATACAAATTGTCCATTCAAATACAGAGTGTTCTAAATAAATATTTATAATTTGATAATTATAGAGGAATTCAACATAAGTAAAAGAAGGTTAGGCTTTCAGACTATTGTATACTGGCACACTTAAACTAATTCTGCGAAGTCAAAATAAAATAGTAATTCAGATGACATTGACTCAATTATTCGATCATGTGCACTTTTATGTTCAATATGTAGGATTCCCCTCTGTGTGCTGTGATTAGAATTAATGAATAAAGAAACTGCCTTGGCCTGTTGATAGGACAAAATTTAGGTAAATGGGGAAGACGGAACTGAATGCTAGGAGAAAAAAGGCAGATTCAGGGAGAGATCATGGAGCCACTAGAGTCAAACATGCCAAATCTTTGCCGGTAAGCCACTGTCGCATGGCGATACACAGATGAATAGAAATGGGTTAAACTGAGATGTAAGAGTTAGCCAAGGGCTAGAGAGATGGCTCAGTGGTTAAGAGCACTGGCTGCTCTTCCAGAGGTCCTGATTTCAATTCCCAGCAACCACATGGTGGCTCACAACCATCTGTAATGAAATCTGGCGCCCTCTTCTGGCATGTGGGAATACATGGAAGCAGAATGTTATATACATAATAAATAAATAAAGAAGTCAAACGTCAATCTAGGAGATCTTCCTGAAATGGTACCTTAATTTAAAAAAGAAATTTATAAAAAAAAGAGTTAGCCAAGAAGAAGCTAGAGCTAATGGGCCAAGCACTGTTTTAATTAATACAGTTTCTGTGTGATTATTTCAGGGCTAAACTATCCAAGTGGCTGGGACAAAGAAGAAGTCCCCTCTTCCTAAAAATTCAGTATTTGTACTTTAGTAGCACTGGAGGAAGGTGCATGGAAATGAAACAAGATGGCTCCTGTGTACTGTAAGGCATACTGTATTGCACACAGTTGGTGCTGGTTTCAGTAGGCATGACTTCCAGGAAGCTGGCAAGAGTATGTTTGCTTAAAATGTTAACTCTTTTATCATATAGAAGGTGGTATGGCAATCATGTCACAGCAAAATGTTTGCTAATTTGAGAGCAAACTGATTAATTTTAGAGTGATTGATAGTGGATATGGTACTATTTCTCCTAAACTCCTGAACTTCCATATTCTTCTGGAAAAGCATAAAAAGTGTTTGTATATATTTAGTAATTCTCCAAAAATAAATTTATATTAAAAAATACTTTGTTTTACATTGTATGCTCAACAAAATTAATTTATCAGACTAAATGTGTTTACTTGTGATGTTTCATCTAAATATTTGAAAGATTAGATAATATCCTTCACAGTGAAGTGTACATATACACACATCTTTAGGGCTATTTATTCTCAGAAGCTTGAAATAAAAAATTAACTATACCTTAATTAAATGGAAATTTTAGCTTGACAGAAATAGTTCATTCAATTCAATTGAGAAATGAGTTTATATGAAGTTAGAAATTTTTTAAAAAACTATACATTTTTTATAAGTGACTATAAAGTGATCCTAAGGCAGATGTCTGAATTTTACTTATATTGTAGAACAGCATGACTCTGTCTGGCTGCGAAACATCCATAGACAGTGTCTGTAGATGGAGCTGTCTATCCTACTCAATCCCACAGCTTTTACCAGTGAGACATTCTTATCTTGCTTCTTCTGTATCTTGGCTGGTGACTGTATCTCTGCCTTTCCTCTTCCCAGAATTCTCTTAGTCTGGTCACCCTGCCTATACTTCCTGCCTTGCTACTGGCCAATCAGCATTTTATTAAACCAATATGAGTGACAAATCTTTACTGTGTAAAAAAGCATTATCCCACAACAAAAGAGAATTCTCATGTGCTGTTTAGCCTGGGAAAGACATAGCAAGCATAACGAGTAGTTAACGTACACTAGTCAGCATTCTGAGAGCTGACTCTGCTATGGTACTGACATGTTTTGAGGATTTATCCAGACTGTTATGTGACAGAACCTTTCCTGGTACTATGCAATGTGTTCATCTATTCATCCCAGACAGGGAGACAATGATAGACCAAATTATGGACCACCAAAGTCCTAGTTGGTGAACTGCGAGTTTTATTGGGGTTACTTATAGGAGCATAAATGACTCAGACAGCTGCATCACAAAAGTCCACCCCAGTAAGGGAGACAACTCTCAAAGCTGAGAACTTGGAGCACACTGCACATCTTATAGGCAGTTCGTTAAGTTGGAGGATGTTATTTCATAGTGCCTCAACTGATCTAAACTTCTTTCAGGCAGCTTGGCTGTATTCTGCTTCATTCAGGCAGCTGGTCTGGTTTTAAAATTCTTCTTTGTTGCTCAGCTTTCTTCAGTTGGAGAGGGACTCTAGACTCTTCTCGCTTAATTTGTCAGCAGGAGCCTAGTGAATCTGGTCAGTTTCAAGGACTTCCTGAAGCTATCTTGAGTTGTTTACCTTCCTGCTCAAGGATCTTCTTTGCATGATGGTGTGTTTTAGTCTCTGAGGAAACTGTTATATATAACATAGATGTCTCCAGATAAGACATTTCAAATTCAAACTTTCGTTACCTCTACCCATAAAATCAGGGATGCCATACACAATTCCTCAGACCCTTTCCTTGGCACATAGTTGAATGATTTAAGACACAAAGGACTGTTTGCTTTCCTATGCTACGGGCTCTAATACCTCCTGTAGAGGTGATTTAGTTATTGTCCTCTTGCTGTGAGTAGATGCCACAATGAAGACAACTTATAAAAAAGTATTAAATTTGTGGTTTGCTTACACTTTTAGAGGGTGAATCCAAGACTATCATGGTGGGATGCATGGCAACAGGAAGGTAGGTATGGCTTTGGAGGAGTACTACATTTGATCTGCAAGCATGAGGTAGACAGCAGGTCCTGTCATTGTCTTTTGAACATCAAAGCCCACCTCCAACAAACCACACATCCTAATCCTTCTCAAACAGTTCCATCAACTGGAAAACAAACTTTAAAATACATGAGCCAGTAGAAAATAAATAAAACCACCACAAGTGATGTCAACAAATCCCTAAAACCAAATGAGAAAATCACGGCAGTTTGTATTAACATGGGGAACACAGAGAAGACTCACTGGATAAGAATTTGTACTGTTCTTGCAAAGGACCTGTATTTGGTTACTAGCACCCACATTCAGTCTCTCATAACTGCTTGTAGTTCCAGCTCTAGGGCATCTATAGAGCTCTTTTGACCACACTGGGCTTTGTGATAAGCGCACAGAACTGCATATAAATATACATACATAGATAATTAAAAATAAAAATCGTAATGGAAATAAAGTAACACAAATCTAGCATGATTAATAAAAACCCAGAAAGAGAATTGGGGTTCAACCTGAAGGTCAGAAAGAAAAATAGCCAGCCACTGTCTCTTACCTCTACCTCAGTCTGATATGGTGACCCTGCCTCCAGGAATCTTAGATGAGACTGTATGTGAGAGCTATTTCCTCCCATCTTATATTCCTCTCTAGTGCTGGGAGTAAAGGCATGCTGAGATTAAAACTACTGCCTGGTTTCTATGGCAAACTAGCATGGCTACTGGGATTAAAGATGTGTGTCACCACTGTCTGATCTGTAAAGGTGATTAGTGCAGCTGTTTTACTCTCTGAGCTTCAGCCACACTTTATTTATTAAAATACAAATGAATTATCACTACCCATAAAGAGCTCATCTGACACTGTGAATTATTCCATGGAAACTTTTAAAAAGTGTGAGTGAGCATCTATTGTTTTCTAATATCTAGCAATGAGTATTACAGATCATTGAGGGAGGGATAAATCTTGGTGTGAATGGTTTACAGTATTTTCAAAAATGAATATCTAGTGATTTACAAAAGCACTGTGGCTAAGACTGAGCACAGAGCATGTAATGCAAGAGTTTAAGCACATGTGTACACTTCACTGATTATGAGAAAACAAGCAGAATCACTACAACAGCTATGATTTTTCAATTGCTTGGTAAGCCCCAGGTAACATAGACATTTTATTCATACATATAACATGAATATTAGTATATACTATGTATATGTAATATATCTACTGGAGTGCAGAAAGATGGCTGTTTTCCTCTTAGTTTCACTCAGCTATTCAATTTCCCAATGTTTAAAACTATGTATGCTTGAACGTGAGCCTCCTTACCAGTGTGGGCATTTCATTAATGATTACAGTGTTTTTTGGAAAACTACAATCATCTGTGACTTTGAGCTAAGACTACGACTCCAAACATTTAAGGGAAAATATTTTTATAAATATTTATCTAACAGATATTCCAGTTATGTAATGAGTACTCACATTTTAGGCATGTGATACCATGAAAAACAACACATGCATGTCAAATTTGTCATATTTTCACAATCATACACACAGTCTTGATTTAGAAATGATCTTTTATCAAATTGAGAGATAAAATTATATATTGTAACTATGGCTTATTTTAATAGTTCATCAATGAAACACAACTATCCTCCTCCATATAATATGTGTTGGAATGAAAGTCATGTCTGCTGTCAATAGATCTTATAAACTATCTGGAATAAGCAAAAAATGATGATGATAACTTACAGTTCTAACAGTGACAATTTATAAATCTCTAGAGTTTTACCTAATTTTTTATAGCTCAAATTTTGAAAACCAAATTCTTTTGTTGTACATGATAAGAATGATATATTCTTTCCACAGTATAGTCTATGTATTCTAATGGCGTGATTTTAGTCATTGTTCTGTTTCATTCTGTCTTGACAAAAGTTTTATTTTGGGTTTTGAATGAGTGCACTTATTAAACACACAGGAAGATGAGTAAAAGAATAAATAACAAATTTCTAGATAGGTAGATTGATTGATAGATAGGGATATAGAAAGATAGAGAATAGCAAAATACTATCAAATTGGGTGTTATAACAACCATTAGTTGACTGATGAAGGCCCATTAAAGAAGTCAGTTTGAGTTTCCTGTGGAGTTCCAGGCAAATCAGAGTGTCTGTTTTGGTAAGGCTGCCAGGTAAAACAACAAATGGAAACACCTGTTAAATGAGGTGCTCAGCACTTCCATGAGAAACCCACTGGAGGCAGCCAGCTTAAGTTCCCAACTGAGCTTTCTCTTCACTTCTGAGCTTTCTATGGCTGAAATTCAAGCTTCTATTCCCAATGCAGGTACTTTTATACTGTGGGATTAAAAATTAGTAACATCTGTTAGAAACATTTGCCTTTTACCTATTCTCAAGTATCCATTTTTAATTTGAGGCTGTTTCGTTGTTCTTTTTCAATTACTGGCACAGTAACAGTGTCAATACATGTCCAGACACGGAACCTTGGGAGACATTGAGACAAATATGCTGGAGTGTGAAGGATTGGGAATAATCCTGCCTACAGAGCAAGTTTTTGGTGTGCTGAAGCTGCACACTCCAAATTACACGTATAATGTACATTTATTCTCTAAGAAAAAAATATATTTATGTGAATGTCTAACTAGGTGGTGTCTTTGTGCTTCACGGGAATTGTGAAGAATATGAAAGTCTAGGTTTATCTGCACGCTCGCCAATATCTCTGAAACAAATCT
Organism: Ondatra zibethicus; assembly: GCA_004026605.1. Classification (NCBI taxonomy): domain Eukaryota; kingdom Metazoa; phylum Chordata; class Mammalia; order Rodentia; family Cricetidae; genus Ondatra; species Ondatra zibethicus. Next base: position 5,947 of record PVIU01008644.1, on the reverse strand, counting down.
CAGATTTGTTTTTATTAGTTTTTCATTTTTAAAGAAAAGTTGAGGTTAGTGCTAGGGGAAGCCAAGAATAAATACAGTAAAATGAAAAGCATAATGCAATTCATGCAAGAAGTTTTCTGAGTTCTCTGATGGGACAGGGGAACAAAACAACCACCTTTGATTTCCCAATGAGGACTGAACAAATACCACCAGGCTGTCCAAAATTTCCTAACCAATTTAGGCTCAGTGTCAACTTGTTCTACCACCTTCTTTTCCTTCATTGCCTCCTCCATATAAAGTTCGCTTTAGTATAGCAAGAAACAATTAAGAAAAAAGCTTTTATTGTTCATGCCACTGAGAAGTAATTGAAAATAGCTCACTCTTTCAAAATGTGCTAGAGAGAAGTTATATCATTTCTTCATTTGTTACTGGAAAGTTAGTGTTATTCAAAGACAAAGCAAATTAACATTCCATTGAAATTGTAGATGTGGTGTCTATCACAAACCATGAACTATGATATAAATCAAGTAGGAGCTATTAAGTGGAAAACACTACAGTCTAAGACCAGCAGAAGCTGCTTCTCCTCGAGGCCAGCATCTCTCTTGATTCTGTTTATTTAGTTTGATTTGTGCAGGGCATACAAAACTCACTGAATAAAAAACAGTCATGCATTGACTGTCAGAGTCATGTATGTAATATCTTGCTGGAAGGATTTCTATTTAATATTTTATAAAATATTAGGCTTGGGCTAAACACAGACACACGATGTCAAGTTTATTCTGTTCCACTGAAGAAAAGCAAATTGTTGCCTTAAAATTCTACTGGTTGCAATGAAAACACTTGTATACACCCAGAGTGATTATTTTGATCTCTACTACTTTATAGTTTCTCTAAACCCCAAGTGACTTGTGCTGCCCTATGTATAAATGACTGGAACGTTCAGAGCCCTTATTCTCTGGATTAGCTGTGATGAAACCTCTCCAGGATGAATTAGAGTGAAATCAGCCAGGCAGTTCCCCACATGGCTCATGTTTATAGATTGTATCATTTAATCATTAAAGATAGTATATTTGTTCAGGTTCACAATAATCTGGAGTAAGAAAGAACACTGAAAGCTTGCCACAGATACTAGACATGAATTGCCTTCTCTTGAACTCTTGCATGTAACAAGTCTTCCTCTTTCCCCCAGCCAGCTCCCAAATAATGACAAGGAGAATTATGAAAGCTTGGCTTTAGCTTAGGCCTGTCCTACTAGCTCTTATAATTTAAAATAACCCATTTATTTTTAATCTCAATTTGGTTGCATGACTTGTTACCTCATCACTTCATACTGTGCATGCTGCTTCCTTCAAGCCCATTTGGTAACTCTGCCTTCTTCCTCCCAGAGTTTTTTCTGCCTGGAAGTCCTTCCTATATCGCCTACCCAGGTATTGGCCATTAAACTTTTTATTACACCAATAACAGCAATTCATTTTCACACACTGTGCAAATATCCCACAGCATTTGAAAAGCTATTTTTTTGTGATCCTTGTACTCAAATAAAAACTTCCTTATTATGACCCTATCCTTAGCCTTTGGTCAATGAATTGCTAATCATCACACTTAGAAAGAAAACTCACTAAGCTCACACTGTGAAATTAAATTAGTGAAATGTATGACTTGTACAGACGTGAAGTGTAATGGAAATATAAGCTGTGCATTAAGATCTCTTCTTTAAAAAATAAAAATACCACATTCTCATTAATTCAATAGGAAGTGAACAGTGGAACAGATAGATACTACAGCAAAGTATACTAGCAGTCCTGACAAGATCCACAGTGGAAGATAACACCAGAAGTTCAAAACAGCTAGGAAACTTAGATAACTTCACACAGCAGCAGGAAGGAGACCAGGGAAGGTTGTGGATCATCACACCCCAACTCTGACTCACTCAGTTCCCTTTGATAGGGCATCAGTGAGCAATCTGCATGTCTTAGAAGGGGGTTTAAGAAGGATGGGACTGTTGTAAGCAATACTAAGGAATGTAAGTGTGCATGGATGGGGGGGTAATGACAAAGTATTCTTTCTCTGAAAAGAGAAGAGGGGAGCCACAGATCATTTGAGGAAAAATTAAAAGAGAAAAAAAAACAGACAAGAATTTACCCACATATTGCTTACTTAAATGATTTGGGGACACATATCTCTTATAAAAGGCTTTATTAATTTTTTTCCTACATTTACTGTGGTCAGGGATGTCACAGAACAACTCATGTGACTCAGTTGTCTCCTTCAATGATGTAAGCCTGGGGGATCAAACTCAGGTTGTCAGAGTTGGGGGCAAGCCCCTTCCCTGCTGAGACATCTCATGGGACCAGAAGAAAGCTTTCATTTTAAGAAATCTTTGAGATGTTTACGCAACATGAACTTCCTCTATCACTAGTTTACTATGCTGCACTTACGGCTTTTCATTGCTTTTGCTGATTTGCTGGTTATTGATTTATGTGTGTGTGTGTGTCTGTCTGTGTGTCTGTATGTCTATGTGTCTGTGCGCTTAATATATGCTCTCACTCTTCAATCTAAACTAACCTAAAACCCAGGATTGTCTCAGACTCATCCTCCTGCCACTGTTTTACAGTAGCTGAAACTGCACGTATGATCCACCATGCTAACCTGATGACCTTAAATAATTCATGAAGCAACACCCTCATCTCCACTGTCCACTTCTAGAATATTTCTGCCATCTCTTCAATCTCATTAGCTGCATTTGTGAGATTCTCCATTCATGTTTCACAGGCTTCAAAGTCCAGCTCAGGGTATCTCTGCTTTCTGTATCTATAAATCTGTCTTTTCTGTCCAGATCAATGAAGAATAACCTACAGTGTCTGGTTTTCTTTACTTAGTTCTGACACTTATCCATACTCAGGCACACATCAACATTTCAGTTACCAGTTACTCCCCAGTACTAAGCTGTGTGGATATGCTATGCTTTCTTTGACAGAAAGCTTGTTTGTTTGATATAGAGGCCAATTTTGGATAATGCTGCTTTGACTATTTGGTTTCATGTGCTTCTGTGAACACAATTCTCATTTTTCTTACATGAATTCTTATGAGTAGTTTTATTGAGTTACAGGAAAACCCAGCTTTCACAGAAGCTGGCAAACTGGTACCTAAAGTAACTATGCCAAATTCCATTGAAAGAGATTTGCTATTTAGTTTGAAGGTAAATATATAACATTTATGAATTGTAAATATAATATACATCTCTAAACTTTAGGTCACAGGCACTATGATGAACTAAGGCTTTGCCTTCATCCAAAATTCATATTTTGATACCTTTATTGCCAGTGTGTCTACATTAGCAGATGGGACTTTTAGGGAAGTGATTAAGATTAAATGAGGTCATAAGTTGGTTCCTAATTTGATAGGATTAGTGTTTTATGGACACCTGAGCCTCCTGCTGTCTCCCTTTCAGCCTGCCGTTCTATGCACACACTCTTCAGAGGCTATGGAACCATTTTGTGAGAACATGGCCTCCTGGGATCCCAGGGCAGAGTCCTCACCAGCAACTACATCTCCTTGCCACCTGATCTTGACCAGCAGGATGCAGAGCTGTGATAAAATGAATGTGTAGCATTGAAGTCATCCACCCTGTGATCCTTTGTAGAAGTGATCCAAGTAGAGGAGCACATATATCAACAAGATAGTAAGTTTTCAGCATGCTAAAGTGACAGGAAAAGGGTGGGGAATCTGTTTTCACTAATGTTCTGATTGGCAAGGGGAGGCTGGAATCTTAAACTTCCTCTAATTAACAACTTTTTTGGTTTTGTCAGATTGTTTTTTCCACTAAGCTGTTATTAGTGTAAAGGAAAATAATAAGTATGAGGTTGAAGATTTCCTGCTAGAATACAGTGAGGAATTAAGATACTAAAAACAAAATTTTGATGCCAGATCTGTAGTTGTGGTCCATCTGCATATCTTTTTTTTACAAATTATCTTGTTCTCACAGGCATCCAACTAACTAATTATATGCAAACAATAAGAACCAAGCAGCTGCCAAAAGAGTTAGCTCTGTAGCCAATAGCAACTGCCTTTGGCAGGGAAATTCTGTTCACCAGCATCGAAAAACACTTAGTTTTTATTGCTGAATTAAATTTGTGTGCCTAGTCTGCAATAGGGACGCTAAAGATTTGAGAGGCATTAGAAGAAAAAGTGACCTTAGGCAAAGTGTTTGATTCTTCTTATCAGAAAACAAAAAAGGCTTACAGTTATTATTTTGGAGTTGAGTTTATAAAGAGGAATGAAATATTTTTTCCTTTTTCAATTTGTGCTGCCTTCATCAGTTGCAACAAGGCTTACTGATTATGTTTCTGCAATAGACGTTTAAGAACTAAGAAAAGTTCTCTGGAGAATACATGAATTGGCCTTGATATTGAAGAGTTTCATTAAAAGCCAGTGGAAATAAATATTCTGCCCAGAAACATTTTATGGCAAAGAATAAAAGTGTTTCGAGGGTAAACACATGCACATTTGGAAGTAGTTCCTTCATAGTTCCACGAGAATTTGAATATGGAAGCAAGCAAAAAAAATGATCTAAGTTTTAGAATGCTTCATTTGAGTTATTTCCAACAAGACTAATTTGGCTTGAAACTATTATTTATTTTTTATATTTTCAATATGAATTGTATTCAGCTTTTAACAGTGTTTTATACAGTGGGCACAATCATGTTACAGACCTTTACACAGACTATATCATGTTATTTCATTTAATTAATTAACCAATATCCCCTCAAGAATACTGTTTCTACATATTTTCTGACTATAGTATTCTTTAACATGAGAAAAGTGGGCAGAATTACAAAGAGAGAAAGTGACACAGTCTGGGCCTACAGCACAGTAAATGTGACAAAAGAGCAGGACTATGACACAGAACCTACTGCTAGTATCCACAAGTGACCTTCTGAAGGTGCTCCAGGATTCCACTGTCCTATTCCTCCAAAAAGCATTTAAAGTGAAAATCCTCACTGTTTTGCTAAGTGAACTGGTATATATATGACAAGTTATCATGAGGCAAAATGGAAAGAGGAAACATGGCCTCAGTGCTTGCTGCTTTGTGTTGAAAGTTATTACAAAGCTGTGCTGAAGGCACACCGGATCCAGACCAAATCAGTGTTGGTAAAGTAATTGCTTTGCCCCCGACAGCTTGAAGGGAAATCCATAGATAATAAACACAGAGAGCTAACAAGCACAAGAAATGAGAGCTGTTGGCTAGAGAGTTCTGCTTTGCTATGATGTCACAGTAACTACCAAGAGTTACTCCATGGTCTCTAATCTACGTGCTGTAAAGACCTCTCTCACTCTGTTCTCACACAGGGCTCCAGTCGCAAAGAACTTCACAAACATCATCTGACTCATGTACTCCCAAAGACTGTGCTGTCTGCTATGTCTCAAGGTGAAAATACACCCATATACCACTCAGGTTACACTCTTAAAACTGCTAACAATATTCTTCAAACTTGTAGTGTAGAAATAAGTACAATCACATATTTAATGTGGATTCAATCATACTGGAGATTTGGAAAGGCAAAGGAGGGGGAGATGAAAGAGGAGGATATGAAAAAAGTAATAGAGGGCTGACTGTGATCCAAGTACAATCTATGCACGTACAGTCATGTCATAACAAATCCCTTTCCTTTGTGCAACAAATGTAAACTAATAGAAATGGTGAAGTGACAGAGAATGTATAATCTCAGTTTAGTGATGGATGCAAAAGCAATACATATTTATATTGTTATATTTGATATAACAGAATTCCGAACATTCCACATTGATATGCACTTGTGTCGTGTTACAGGAGGTATGCTTTTCAGTTGAGGTAATACTGTAAAGATGGGAGGCTCCTTTGCAACATATGGGCTGAGTTGTACTTTTTACCTTTAAATGGGTATTAGGAAAAGTTAACCTCTGGGGTTAAGGTAAATGTAAATATTGC